>NIVC01000664.1:0-76840 GCA_002269645.1 Macrostomum lignano
CACAGCACTTCTAGGCGATAATCTGAGCCAGGAGTCTCCGAGAGACTTTCGTTACACATCCAGATGTTCTGCCTTGATGCTGGACTAGCTCACTTTCTAGGAATCTGTTCTGATTGCATTCTAACAACTGAAGCATTCTCGCACTAAACTTTCTCGGCGGCTCTGAGAGCCAGAGCCTTAAACAGACAGAGAAATCTGTTTCGAGTTGTGTCTGTAGGTTAGGTGGACCAGCTACTGAGAGCCAAAGCCTCAAACAGACTGAGAGAGCTGATTCAGTTGTGTCTGTAGTTATGTGGACCACCTAAGAGCCAGAGCCCTAAACAGACAGAGAAATCTGTTCGAGTTGTGTCTGTAGGTTAGGTGGACCAGCTACTCCAAAGCACTTCTAGGCGATAATCTGAGCCAGGAATCTCCGAGAGCCTCTCGTTACACATCCAGATGTTCTACCTCGATGCTGGACTAGCTCACTTTCTAGGAATATGTTCTGATTGCATTCTAACAAACTGAAGCATTCTCGGCACTAAACTTTCTCGGCGGCTCTGAGAGCCAGAGCCTCAACAGACAGAGAAATCTGTTCGAGTTGTGTCTGTAGGTTAGGTGGACCAGCTACTGAGAGCCAAAGCCTCAAACAGACTGAGAGAGCTGCTTCAGTTGTGTCTGTAGGTTATGTGGACCACCTAAAGAGCCAGAGCCTAAACAGACAGAGAAATCTGTTCGAGTTGTGTCTGTAGGTTAGGTGGACAGCTACTCCAAAGCACTTCTAGGCGATAATCTGAGCCAGGAATCTCCGAGAGCCTCTCGTTACACATCCAGATGTTCTACCTCGATGCTGACTAGCTCACTTTCTAGGAATATGTTCTGATTGCATTCTAACAAACTGAAGCATTCTCGGCACTAAACTTTCTCGGCGGCTCTGAGAGCCAGAGCCTCAAACAGACAGAGAAATCTGTTCGAGTTGTGTCTGTAGGTTAGGTGGACCAGCTACTCCACAGCACTTCTAGGCGATAATCTGAGCCAGGAATCTCCGAGAGCCTCTCGTTACACATCCAGATGTTCTACCTTGATGCTGGACTAGCTCACTTTCTAGGAATATGTTCTGATTGCATTCTAACAAACTGAAGCATTCTCGGCTAAACTTTCTCGGCGGCTCTGAGAGCCAGAGCCTTAAACAGACAGAGAAATCTGTTCGAGTTGTGTCTGTAGGTTAGGTGGACCAGCTACTGAGAGCCAAAGCCTCAAACAGACTGAGAGAGCTGATTCAGTTGTGTCTGTAGGTTATGTGGACCACCTAAGAGCCAGAGCCCTAAACAGACAGAGAAATCTGTTCGAGTTGTGTCTGTAGGTTAGGTGGACCAGCTACTCCACAGCACTTCTAGGCGATAATCTGAGCCAGGAGTCTGCCGAGAGACTTTCGTTACACATCCAGATGTTCTGCCTTGATGCTGGACTAGCTCACTTTCTAGGAATCTGTTCTGATTGCATTCTAACAAACTGAAGCATTTTCTGCGCTAAACTTTCTCGGCGGCTCTGAGAGCCAGAGCCTTAAACAGACAGAGAAATCTGTTCGAGTTGTGTCTGTAGGTTAGGTGGACCAGCTACTGAGAGCCAAAGCCTCAAACAGACTGAGAGAGCTGCTTCAGTTGTGTCTGTAGGTTATGTGGACCACCTAAGAGCCAGAGCCCTAAACAGACAGAGAAATCTGTTCGAGTTGTGTCTGTAGGTTAGGTGGACCAGCTACTCCAAAGCACTTCTAGGCGATAATCTGAGCCAGGAATCTCCGAGAGCCTCTCGTTACACATCCAGATGTTCTACCTCGATGCTGGACTAGCTCACTTTCTAGGAATATGTTCTGATTGCATTCTAACAAACTGAAGCATTCTCGGCACTAAACTTTCTCGGCGGCTCTGAGAGCCAGAGCCTCAAACAGACAGAGAAATCTGTTCGAGTTGTGTCTGTAGGTTAGGTGGACCAGCTATTCTACAGCACTTCTAGGCGATAATCTGAGCCAGGAATCTCCGAGAGCCTCTCGTTACACATCCAGATGTTCTGCCTTGATGCTGGACTAGCTCACTTTCTAGGAATCTGTTCTGATTGCATTCTAACAAACTGAAGCATTCTCGGCACTAAACTTTCTCGGCGGCTCTGAGAGCCAGAGCCTCAAACAGACAGAGAAATCTGTTCGAGTTGTGTCTGTAGGTTAGGTGGACCAGCTATTCTACAGCACTTCTAGGCGATAATCTGAGCCAGGAGTCTCCGAGAGACTTTCGTTACACATCCAGATGTTCTGCCTTGATGCTGGACTAGCTCACTTTCTAGGAATATGTTCTGATTGCATTCTAACAAACTGAAGCATTCTCGGCACTAAACTTTCTCGGCGGCTCTGAGAGCCAGAGCCTCAAACAGACAGAGAAATCTGTTCGAGTTGTGTCTGTAGGTTAGGTGGACCAGCTACTGAGAGCCAAAGCCTCAAACAGACTGAGAGAGCTGATTCAGTTGTGTCTGTAGGTTATGTGGACCACCTAAGAGCCAGAGCCCTAAACAGACAGAGAAATCTGTTCGAGTTGTGTCTGTAGGTTAGGTGGACCAGCTATTCTACAGCACTTCTAGGCGATAATCTGAGCCAGGAATCTCCGAGAGCCTCTCGTTACACATCCAGATGTTCTGCCTTGATGCTGGACTAGCTCACTTTCTAGGAATCTGTTCTGATTGCATTCTAACAAACTGAAGCATTCTCGGCACTAAACTTTCTCGGCGGCTCTGAGATCCAGAGCCTCAAACAGACAGAGAAATCTGTTCGAGTTGTGTCTGTAGGTTAGGTGGACCAGCTACTCCACAGCACTTCTAGGCGATAATCTGAGCCAGGAGTCTCCGAGAGACTTTCGTTACACATCCAGATGTTCTGCCTTGATGCTGGACTAGCTCACTTTCTAGGAATCTGTTCTGATTGCATTCTAACAAACTGAAGCATTCTCGCACTAAACTTTCTCGGCGGCTCTGAGAGCCAGAGCCTCAAACAGACAGAGAAATCTGTTCGAGTTGTGTCTGTAGGTTAGGTGGACCAGCTATTCTACAGCACTTCTAGGCGATAATCTGAGCCAGGAATCTCCGAGAGCCTCTCGTTACACATCCAGATGTTCTACCTCGATGCTGGACTAGCTCACTTTCTAGGAATCTGTTCTGATTGCATTCTAACAAACTGAAGCATTCTCGGCACTAAACTTTCTCGGCGGCTCTGAGAGCCAGAGCCTCAAACAGACAGAGAAATCTGTTCGAGTTGTGTCTGTAGGTTAGGTGGACCACCTTCTGAGAGCCAAAGCCTCAAACAGACTGAGAGAGCTGATTCAGTTGTGTCTGTAGGTTAGGTGGACCAGCTTCTCTACAGCAATTGAGTTGCAGGCCCTGCAGCTAGCTACTTTGAGATCATCAAACGAAACTCACTTTTCTGGACTCGGTGTCGACGGATTTGCGAGCAGACTGATGATTTTCACCAGGCGATGCGGCTTCTTCGATTTCGCAGTGGCTTTTTGCGACGGTGTTTTTTTAGTTTTTATTTTAGGCTTGGCGTCCTTTTTTGCGGGTTATCATATCTTGGTTGTAGATTACAGTTTTTGGCACAATAAATTTATATGTGGATGAAACTTGGAGTAAGGATTAACATTAGACCTATTAAGTATAAAAAACCGTTCTAATCTATACAATTGCAATCCTTTAGAGTTGTATAGTATGGATTATAAGTACTTTCTTTTAAACTGTCTGTGTCTGGTCTCACTACGCCATGGTTTACGTGGACCACCCGCTTAGACATTATATATCCCTCTCTCCACTGTCTTACCTTCAGAACGCTTGCGGGTTTCCTATTGGCTGCGGTCGGTCCCATTGTTGGGGTGGATCTATCCTCCTAAGTGTTAACCAGCCAATTATAGAAAGGGAGGTCTGTCTGTCTGTCTGTTCCAACCCTATACTCCTGCACATGTGTTTACGTGGACCAAACAGACAGTGAGTGTTAGGCTGACTGTTAATGCGTTCTTAGTTTTACTGGGACCGCAATCAAGTCGACCTTTTGCTAGAGAGTCAGAGACCCGATCGCTAGCTAAAAGGCCCTTCTTAATTGCGTCCTCTTGATCAAATCTTTTGCATGTACATGTATGAATTGTCCTTTTCAATTAGGTAAATTGCATCTTCAACTTTGCACTTGAAAGGCTGCAGCTTAGGATCTTCTTCTTCCAACATTGGAGGAGGATAGAACAGGATATCCCATAGTGTTTAGGATAGAATTGGCAAGCACTTAATTCATGAAGTTGCTATTTTCTTCTTGTGTAATGGTAGAGCCTCAGAAATTCGCATTTACACAGTGTGGCTATCAAGGACCACTGGGAGTTCTTGAGAAGTCATTGAAGAATACTATTTAAGCTTCACTTAAATATCTTTCTTGTCTCGGAGTCTTTATCGTTTGATCTGGTTAGCGAATTGGATTTCTTTACGTTGGTGTCTTACTCTGTGAGTCTGTGCTCAGAGTACGATACCGGAATTGCTGGAACTGAGCTAATTAAATGGAGTTTAAAGTTTACTGTATCAAATTCATTTCGCATACGAGGTTTCAGAATTTTTAATTAACCTGCGCACCTACTTGAATGTCAAAGAACTGAACGCATATTGTTTTAAAGCCAGTAGCGGTCATAATATGATGCCAACATAGCCCTTTGTTCGTAAGGTAATGATCTGTAAAAAATTCAGTTTTGCATTGAATCTATGCTTAATAACTGCTATACACAAACAGACACAAACAGACACAAACAGACACAAACAGACGATTTCGAAAAATTTTCTGAAATTTTTCGGTTTACGTGGACCAGACTCGCTCGGTTTAGGTAGACCAGGCTGGAGGTCCAGCTAAACTGAAATGCAAATAACTTTGGCAAAATCCATGCTAGACATCCCAAAATTGCTTAAGCCTTTCTTGACCCGCCTGACATTAATGTGAGATCCTCATCAACGTCTTAACCCACCAGAGACAAAATTATTTGGTGGTCCACCTAAGTGGTCTACCTACACCGGTTGGTCCAGCTAACGAGGCTACTGAACTTCCAAAAAGTCCACGTAAACACACAGACAGTAGAACAGACAGACAGACAGACAGACAGACAGACAGACAGACAGACAGACAGACAGAGAGACATGCATTTTTCCAGGCAGGTACTTCTTCTACAGCATGTTCATGAAGCTCCCAGTTGGCAGCAAGCTGACCATAGGCTGGGCG
This sequence comes from Macrostomum lignano, assembly GCA_002269645.1. Classification (NCBI taxonomy): domain Eukaryota; kingdom Metazoa; phylum Platyhelminthes; family Macrostomidae; genus Macrostomum; species Macrostomum lignano. The sequence continues at coordinate 5,258 of NIVC01000664.1, forward strand.
CTCATCACGTCTCTGTACAGCGGCGACCGAAGCTACGAGGCTCGCGCCGCTCAAATCGTTCTGGCGCCGCGCGGCCTGACAGGTCAGAGCCGCGACTTCATCGACTTCTGCCAGGCTGAGCTGGCCGCCGTGCTGCGCTTGATGACGCGGCAGGAGAATCTGCCCTGTCTGGTGCATTGCTTTCTCGGCAAGGACCGAACGGGACTTATTGCCATGCTGCTGCAGTGGCTGCTGGGCACGCCGCGGCAGGTCATCGAGGACGAATATCAACTGTCGCAGGTATCGCAGCCAATCATCAACATGCCAACCATCCCTCTCGCCAACCACCGCACTCCGCCAACGACCTCACTCAGCTAAACACTACACTCCGCCAACCACCTCACTCCGCCAACCACCTCACTCCGCCAACCACCTCACATCGCCAACCACCTCACATCGCCAACCACCTCACTCCGCCAACCACCTCACTCCGCCAACCACCTCACTCCGCCAACCATCTCACTCCGCCAACCACCTCACTCCGCCAACCACCTCACTCCGCCAACCACCTCACTCCGCCAACCACCTCTCTCCGCAAGCCAACCGCTCTACCAATCACCTCACTCCGCCATCCACCTCACTCCCCCATTCTTCTCATTCGATCTGCCTTTTATTTAATCTCCAGACGATGACAGAAGAAGTCCGCGGCGAGGCGGTCAAATACTACGCTGAGAAGAGCCTGCCAGCCAGTTTCGCTGAGTGCAATGTTGAAGAGTTGCGCGCCGCCATGGAGTACATCGAGACTAAGTGAGCCTCAGTTATGACATTTACATGTGCAATGCAACGATTATCAAAATCAAAGCTAAATATTCAAATCTATAATTATGCTTCTCAGATACGGAGGCGTAGAGTCCTACCTGAGAACTACTGGTCTCAGCCAGCAAGAGCTGGACTTGCTAAGGCGGAACTTTGGTAGCGAAAGTTCGAATGAGGAATTACCGACCGATTCGAACTCGAAGTCATCTTAAAAAACTGAATTCAATTTCGAATCCTATGAACAGCAGATTCTAAAATTTATTTATCAATGACCGAAAATTTTAAATGAGTTCTTTTTTGTTAAACTTTCCTAAAGTAATTAAAAAGCGTTAAATGACCGATTCCTTAACTTTATTTTTCATTCTTATTATTTACACTGTAATCACTATCGTTACAAAACTTCCCAGTCTTACTAGCACTGATGAATCTCAATTGCAGAATGTTGTTAACACAGGCATTGTTTTGCATGACTCTTACTTACTACTCAAACAAGCAGGCCAGATGCGTTTTGCTAGATTAATTGGTAGCAAACAGACAGACAGACAGAAAAGCTTTTGCAATATGCAGCAGCAGCTATGGAGCTATAAGTAGTTTGTGCTCTATCAAGCGCTGAGATGGTATATCTCGTTGATATTTGTAATCCTTAGCGCCAGTATTGAAGCGATATGCGTGTCATGGCTAAGCTAGAAGTTGGCCAGTTGTTTATGGGCGAACTCGAAAATTGACAGCTCAGTCCAGAAGCTTTGGTGGGATCTTTTTAAACCGAGCTTCCCAAGAAGTAAAGAGACGTCTGCACTTTTAGTTGCCTCTCTGTTCTCAGCAACCCGGGTCTTTCTCTACTTAATATCTCAACAGCGATGAAAAACTCTAAGCCCAAGGAGGCTGGAGACAGCTTCTGGGAGCAGGACGCCAAGTGTCCTCGCGTGACCTCGGCCAGCCTGATGGTGCCCAAGGAGATCACCAAAGACCTGTTCAACCAGACGGAAACATCTTGGATAGGAGGTTGGAGACCATCCAGTACAGGTGCTATTGCCGGTTCCGCATGACCAAGCTGTCCCCGAAGAATCCAGGACACAAGGTCTGCGACAGGGTAGTAGTTGACTATTCCTACCCGACCAAGAACCACCACGTGACGCTGCGCTTGTTCAGCGAGTTGGTGCAGCAGCGGGCGACCGCGCTGCGGGTCACTTCCTTGCTGAAGGTGAGCGGCGTCACGCACATGATTCCGCAGCCGCTACCACCGCCGAGCCAGCAGCAACAGGTGACAGCCAAATCTGCTCTGGTGATGACAAGAGGCCACCACGCTCTCCGGGTTGACAGCGGAGACTCTACCGACATGGGCCGCAGCGCCACTGACGAGTGACAAGAATTTTTTAATAAAATCCTAACCAAATAATGACGAAACCAAAAGTTTTTTTTCTAAATCGCTCCGTGCATGGCATTGCCGCTTTATTTTTCTGTACAAACTAGTATGAAATTTCACTTAATGCAATCCAGCAATGATATAAACAAAGAAAAGTAACAAAAAAGACTTTTCACACTTTTGCTTTTTATTTTTTTACTTAAGTGTACGTGAAAACGTTTGTGCTGTGAGTTGGATTGTTTGTAAGTATTAATGAACGTATATTACAAGTCGACGGTGAGCAAATTACTGGATCGAAGTACAAGGAGTACTTACGGGTACTTTAACTACATGTATACAGTAACAATAACGACTACCAAAGCAATTTGGCAATTGCTTATGGCAAGCTTATGGCAATACCAATCCATGTACATGTACATGTAACATGTCGTTACAAGCGAAGAAAACAGAAAAGAAGTTGCTGCCTTCAAAAAAGTTAGCAATTAAAGTGCTAATTAATAATTCAGAAATTAGAGAATTGCTTTCAATGTAAATGGCCTAATAGGGCCCAAATATTTTGGGAGAGATGCAATCCACTGTTCATGGTCAAAAGTACTAAAAGTATTGACTAAAAAGTTGGATTTGTGGATACCGATGGCGAATAAAACTAAAACTTTATTTGTACGACAGGTTTCGCTGAACATACAGCATATTTAGTTGGAATAAAATATTTGTGAGACCAACAGGGCAAGAGAGACGCAAAATACACTCAGCATTCAGCAACATGTTCAAGTTTCCACCCCAAAACCGATGGTCAACTTTCCTCAGATCTCAGCCCCAAGTGACGCAATTTTCACACCACGTCCACGGGCTCGTACGAGCGTATGGGCTGATTTCGCAATCAAGCTGAGATGAAGAAAAACAAACCGATAGTGTATTGTCAATGATAATATTAATAATTAATCAATTCATTCATTCATTTTTCAACTGATTATTAATTTATCAGTTGACCACTGGCTTCTCGGGGTGGAAACCTTAACATGTTGCTGAGTGTAATATTGCGTCTCTCTATCCTGTTGGTCTCAAATATTTTATTCTACCTGACAATGCTGTATGTTTAGCGAACGAAGCATGTCGTACAAATAAAGTTTAGTTTTATTTTCCATCGGTATCCACGAATACTCGAAAAAGCAAATGTTTCTTGTGGGCTTTGATATACCATTATGATATACCAACAAACTTTCTACTTAAGCATACCAACAAAAATGTTAAACTCGTTTTCTCGTAACTAATCTTATTATCGCGCTTCCACGTTAGTCGTTTTTTTGTTCTCCGTTTTTTAGCTTTATATACCGCAAAAATTTACTTTCGCACAAATTCAAATTCAAGTCACACAATTTCGTTTCAAAGAAAATGTTCGTTTTTACAACGAAGTTAATTGTGAAAAAGTTTGCCTCTTATCGACCAAACCGGCTGTTCAGCCTGAGCCACTTTATTACTACTACTTCTACTGAATTTTACGAGCGATCATTGAGCGGTGACATACAATTGATACATCTCAAAAGACAAAAGTATTCTAATGTACTATGCCAGCTTATACTAGAAATAGAATATATCAGATATATGAGATAGAACTGTCTCCAACCTTTGACCAATTAATGTGGACGTACTTTTTAGTTTTTTTCGAATTTATGCATTAAGCCTTATGGAATGCATATGCATTTTTATTGTCACACTACAGGCATATTTACGATTTAGTATTGAATACCAGACCCAATAGTATTACTATATAATACTATCAGTCCCAAATTCCCAATAGCAATGAGCTATAAATTATAATATGCAATGCTTCAATGTTTCAATTTTATTTTCAAAATGTTTATATCATAATATAAGAAAATTAGTTGCAAGTAATAAAAAGTATTGCAAATTCTACAGATTTTGACTTTTTTCTTGATCAAATTCAAATCTTGACCAATCTTGCCAAGAATCTGAGATATAAAATAAAGTAAAATAAAGAGCCCTAGCCTAGGTTGAATATCAATCTTTTGAAATCTGAATATCAATAATAACACATTGAATTTAACATGAATCAAATTAGTGCCAAAAAATCAACTCATTTTAGTTTCATACATATTAAGAGATTTAGCTACTTTTGGAAAATTGATGCACCAAAAATTTCTATGTTTTTTTATAAATTAAAGGTTGTGATTTTTTAACAAAAGTGTATAAAGTTCTTGTTTGTTTTTCAAATATACAAAAAAGTTGTACAAAGCAAAGTGCCTACTATTTTCAGTTTTAGCATTGTCTAATTTGAATTGAATATCTTGTCCTGGGTTTTTTTTTTCGCCAGAGATAAGGTGCGAAATCGCACCTTGTGCCAAATTTCAAGGTGCGATTTTAAGGCTCAGAGTGCAATTTCTCTTGAGTCTTGTTTAGAATGTGAGGGTTTCACGAGAGATATTCAGACAGGCATTCGAAACGATCGTCTGTAACTTTAAACAAAATTGACCCGCTTCAACCATCTTTTTGGCAAATACTTACGCAAGTGTTGGGCATCGAATAAGCTTTAATTTATTAACTGAAGTAAAAATCCTTCTGACATACATTGATTTAAAAATTGCTTAGCAACACTAGCTCTGATTAGAAATCGCTTTACTGTTGACTAAAATTGTTTTGATCGTAGCAGCCTAAAAGCAGATACTGGATTTAAAAATGCTTCGATTTACTCTATACGCATGTCTCAGCTTTAAAATGACACCTCAGGCGTCGCAAAAGACAGCTTTGATGCTGAGATATTCGACACTAAACATGCATTGCTTTGCGCAATCTCACATTCAGAAATTTCACTGATTTTTTGTCGATATTTGTGCAGTTGCCGTGTCCTTGTTTTTCATCAGAAACTTGTCAAATTCTAGTCATGTCCAGTTTAAACCTGGACTTCTCTTAAACTGTCTTAAGTATTTGATTTTTAATGATTCCTGCCTTTATATTGCATAGATTGTACCTGAGTCAGTGAGTCTGTGAGTGTACATTTGTACATATGGCAACCAATCATGACTTTTTCACCGCTTTGCTTTTCAAATAAATATACGAGTGTACGAGAAACATGTTCTAACTGTTATTGAGAGAAATTGACGTCGCGTTTATTAACAGTCAGTGGCAATTAATATGAAGCAAATAGTTTATTGTTATGTTTTTACTTTTTTTGCGTGGCAATTCTGCTATCCAAATCGGAATGAGGTAAGCGGTGGGAATAAAATAAAAAGGAAGATTTTTTTCTACTGTTGTTGCAACCCAATAGCTATATGTACTTCAAACTTTTTAGATTGAACAGGCGATTTCTAATGTACTGCTAAGCTTTCCAATCCCTACGGACTACAGTAGCAGTTCTTAACTTTTTTTCTGTCTTGACTTCTAGACTCGGAATTTGGAACAACCTAAGGAGCCGCATGAAAATATTTAATTGGATAAAGATATTTTCTAAAAACAGCTCAAGTCGTGACACATCTTCTTCTCACCTCAGTCCATCAACTGCTGCTCCTTCTGAGACCAAAGCGATCGTGAAAGGAAAACAGATCAGTTTAGATCCCATGGCCATGAATACAACCATTTCAATTGTGAACCTGCTTCGCTTACAAGTACGAGCACTAGCCTTCCATTTGATGCCATTAGCTCACTTAACTCTGAAATAGTTCAAGGACGGTTCCAAATGTTGAGATCTGACGTAGAAGCAGTCCAATTTGTGGAAATTTATCAACTGGACTCCATGAATCACTCAAATGAAAGGCGGCGAATAGCTGCAGAATGCGTAAACAAGTTTAAGTGAGTCACAAAAACCCCATTTACTATAACTACATACACTTGTACGTTAGCAAGGCTCCATGCGATGGTTAATAAATGGAGAAGTAGACAAGCATCTGAACAAATATTGAATAAAAATCAGTGAAGTTTCCGAATGTGAGTTTGCATGAGCAAAGCAATGTTTAGTGTCGAATATCTCAGCATCAAAGCTGTCTTTTGCAATGCCTGAGGTGTCATTTTAAAGCTGAGACATGCGTATAGACATGACTAGAATTTGACAAGATTCTGATGAAAAACAAGGACACGGCAACTGCACAAATATCGACAAAAAATCAGTGAAATTTCTGAATGTGAGATTGCGCAAAGCAATGCATGTTTAGTGTCGAATATCTCAGCATCAAAGCTGTCTTTTGCGACGCCTGAGGTGTCATTTTAAAGCTGAGACATGCGTATAGAGTAAATCGAAGCATTTTTAAATCCAGTATCTGCTTTTAGGCTGCTACGATCAAAACAATTTTAGTCAACAGTAAAGCGATTTCTAATCAGAGCTAGTGTTGCTAAGCAATTTTTAAATCAATGTATGTCAGAAGGATTTTTACTTCAGTTAATAAATTAAAGCTTATTCGACGCCCAACACTTGCATAAGTATTTGCCAAAAAGATGGTTGAAGCGGGTCAATTTTGTTTGAAGTTACAGACAATCATTTTGAATGTCTGTCTGAATGGGTCTTCCTAAAACACGCCCCGCCCCGCCCTGCAGCGCTACACATTAAAACAAATTGGACTATAACTAAAGACACTTCAGAATGCGTTTTCTGTTAAGCTTCAAGTTTTTATTAAATTTAGTTTTTTTACTTTGAAATATAAAATTCGGTGAACAATAAGTGATATTAATAATAATATTAATAAAATAATAATATATTATTGCGACATAATAGCAGATAGCAGTATTAATAATAATATTATAATTTAATAATGAAAACGAGAATATAAAAAATAATAATATTTAAAAAAATAAATAAAGATATTTATTCCATTACTATTTTAACTTTTCCTTGCAATCAAATACTGCATTGACAAACAATGTTATAATGTGTAGCAGTTCGGGGCCCGGTGCGGGGCGTGTTTTAGGGAGCCTTTGTCTGAATATCTCTCGTGAAACCCTCACATTGCTCACATTTCAGACAACTGGGAATGTATATTTTAATATCTTACATAAGGCTATAGCTATAGGCTATATCGCCTATATGACTTAATAGGATTTAAAGAGTTATTTTGTTTCATATTTTAAGGCAGTGCATAAAAAATAGCTTAAGCATGGTTAAGCCTTTAAAGAAAAATGGTTATAAGACCGCACCTAAACCGCACCTACTTTTTTAATTTCAGGGTGCGATTTTAAAATTTAGGGTGCATACGCACACTCTGCGCACAAAAAAAAAACCCTGTATCTTGATATCTTAATCAAATCCCATATTATAGGCCTATTGTCAAAAAATATTGAATATCAAAAATCTCAAAAATTTAGTACTGTCTGACCCCTAGGCCTAATTAGGATGCAGGCAAATTTTGCGACACAAATTAAACAAAAACAAATTTGGCAAAAGCAAATTTAGCAACAAGTCTCTTGTCTCTTATTTAATTTAACTCTTTTTAAGAGATCATTTTATACTCTTTTTTCTATAGCTTCATTTCAGAAATTATTATTTTTCTACAAAAAAAGTATGATGATTCCATTCTTAAAGCAAAGTGCATGTATGTGATTTTGATAGAAAAAATGTATTTGATTAAAATAAATGAGACATTGTATCTTTTGAAAATGAATAAGCACTTCTTAAGAAGCACTTTGAAAGATAAATAATATATAAAAAATTCAGTTAGCTAGAAAAGCAAAGTTAGCATTGACAAGTACCATTGTATTGTTTTTCTTTTATTGTTGCTAAATTCAAGCGCCATGGAATAGGGGGGGGGGCGGGGGGCAGCTGCCCCTCTGACATTGAGTTGGGGGGCATTGCCCCCCTCAAATACCATTCAATAGTATAATTTTGCTCAAATTTTTGGTCACTGTCCAAGACAGGGTCTGGGCTTGAGTTTCGGAACTTTGGTCCTGCCCCCCCCCCCTGGCAAAAACTTGTTCCGCAGCACCTGGCTAAATTTGACTAGACTGTTCTTGTTTTTGCGTTTGCCAAATTTGTCTTAGAATCTTTATGTTATTTTGAATATGACTAGTCTACCTAGTCCTACCAAATTCAGGTTGTTTAGCCCCCAAACCATTTCAGCCATGTACATTTCGCCCCTAGACCATTTCGCCCATAGTCCGTTTCACCCATAAACCAGTTCGGAAATGGGCATTTCGGCCAAAATGGTGATTTTAGAGATACAGCCATACATGTATCTTTATTTCTTTTTTCAATGCTAATTTTTAGTTTTAATTTGTAATAAAATATGATCTGAATTGTTGCCACAACAATTGTGTTATTGCATTATTGCAATTTTGTTTATTACGATTGAGAATTAATAAAATTATGAGTTTTTTTAAAGTCATTCCTTTTCAAAAGTGCATCAATTATTTAAACCAATTTGTACAATCAGAGGGTGAGAAAGGATTTCTCGATCAATTAAAGCACAAAGCATAAAACTGTGATAAAATATAAAAGTAAAAATGCTATATAAAATTAGTCATTTCAATCAAAGCACAAAGTGTAAAACCCTGATCAAGTAAAGTAAAAATGGCTAGATTTATACCTTTTCATAACTTACAATTTTTTCACACAGTAGACATAAATTACTACCTAGCTGCATCCATATAGTCCACAGAGTTGCTAAGATCTATAGTTTTGTAAAAATTTGTAGAAGTCAGCTAGCTAGCTACTGTGTTCGTTTAAATTGCCTTCAAATCTATATAGTCTATAATTTGCGTGTACTATAGTCATACAAGCTGAGTTTTGCAAATATAATGTACAATATGTATCTGCAAGGCTAGTCAATGAATAATCAATAAATTAAACTGCACTGTACATTTTGGCCTAGAATGAATTGAATGGAATTGAAGTTACAATGTACATGTATTAGTGTTATTTCTCAGTCAGCCAGTAATGCAATACATGTGCTCACGCTCAATTTGCAATCATAATTTTAGTATACATTAGTATATAGATTGTTGGTGTTTTAGCCCTGGAGTGGGGTGGCTACTATTGAACCTCGCTTATAATAAATCGTATTGTTGCGCCCATGTTCATTTCAACCCTGGTCCGAATTGGAGGCGAAACGGTCCATGGCTGAAATGGTCTGTGGGCGAAACGGTCTGTGAGCAAAATGGTCTGTGAGCAAAATGGTCTGAGGGCAAAATGTCCATGGCCAAAATGGTTTATAGGCAAAATGACCGGTTAAAAATAATTTGACCTTGTTTGTTTGTTAAAAATATAATTAGCCTTTGACCTTGTATAGTCATTATTGTCAATATCTTTAAGGAAACAATATTTCAATAAAAAGGCAAAAAATTGCCTTCAAAGCCAGCTATTTATTCAGCATGTCAAGCTGTGAAATTTTAGCTTTTTAGCCCTTATAAGACATGGCATTTTAGTTATCCATTGAGCTTTAAGCCCATTGCATTTTGATCCCATTGCCTGATCCATATCTTCATCCATAGCTAATTTTATTAATTTCCTATAACTATCAATAACTTTAAATGGTATTAAATCTACTAACCTCACCATATCAACTATACAATATATGTCAAGTATGTAGAACATCTATAGCTTGAATCTCCAATCCTAGTGACTCAAAGTTTCTACACAGCTGAAGCTTATGTAAGATTATAAAATTTTTATCCTTCACTTCTGGCTTAAAATGTTTATTGGACTGATATAGGTAAACAAAGAAAGAATGCATTTACCTAGACATTGAAGTCAGTTTCTATCGAGTATGGGAAACTCCTGCATCACAAGAAGAGAAGATGATTTTGCTTTGTCATTTCTACCTGGAGATGGACCTCATCAAGCTGTTCATTCCATCCGGCGCATCAGCCAAAGTCGCTTCATTGTTGGCAGCGGAGGGTTTGACGGGATTCCAGACCTGATGGCTCCGTATGGTAGCAGGGCTGGCAGTGTACGGCAGCACATCCGGCAGATGCTGAAATTTGTGGTGCAGAACTACGATAAGTAAGCTTTGTTGATTAACTCCGCTGTAGTCAGTGGAATGGGCAGAATTGGGTGTGTAAACTTAAATTTGTACCTATGAAAGAAATATAAGCAAAAATTAACGTAATTTTGAGTAAATGGCAAGAGTAACTATGACTGTATTATCAAGGCTAAATGCTTCGTCATCTAATTAGTAATGCGTCTATTTTGGTGGGTATTTTTGCGACTTACCTTGGCTGCTCGGCCGGGTGTTGCGCATGTACGGTTGGAACTGAAGGTTTAAAGGTTGATGCTTCAGAATTGGGACTGAAAAAGAAGCATTGATTTAAAGAAACACTGAATGAGAAATACTGCTCACAGATCAGGTTTCATGCCTTGTACCTGCTCACACTTGTACTCAAACAGCGATGCCAAGGATCTGCAGAAGCGCAACGTGCTGTTTCAACTGCACGGCTTGTCCGCTTCGGAACGGCCTTTTCTGCTGGTTATTGACGTGCTGCTGGATGAGGTGCCCATCGATCACAGCCTCAGCAGCAGCATCGTTGCCATGGTGATCTGCGGCGGCTGTCTGCCAACTAAGGTGGGGAGACACTGGTTTTGTCTGTCTGTCTGTCTGTCTGTCTGTCTGTCTGTCTGTCTGTCTCTCTGTCTGTCTGTCTTAGTGTCTGTCTGTCTGTCTGTCTGTCTGTCTGTCTGTCTGTCTGTCTGTCTTTCTGCCTGCCTGTCTGTCTGTCTGTCTGTCTGTCTGTCTGTCTGCCTGTCTGTCTGTCTGTCTGTCTGTCTGTCTGTCTGTCTGTCTGTCTCTCTGTCTGTCTGTCTTAGTGTCTGTCTGTCTTAGTGTCTGTCTGTCTGTCTGTCTGTCTGTCTGTCTGTCTGTCTGTCTTTCTGCCTGCCTGTCTTTCTGCCTGCCTGCCTGTCTGTCTGTCTGTCTGTCTGTCTGCCTGTCTGTCTGTCTGTCTGTCTGCCTGTCTGTCTGTCTGTCTATCTGTCTGTCTGTCTGTCTGTCTGTTTGTTTGTCTATCTGTCTGTCTGTCTGTCTGTCTGTTTGTTTGTTTGTCTATCTGTCTGTCGGTTCTGTCTGTCGGTCTGTCTGTCTGTCTGTCTGCCTGCTTGTCTGTCTATCTGCCCTCTCCCCGCCTGCCTCGCAGGAGCTACTGACAGACTTCATGTCTCTGCTAGGCCTGTCCACGCCCTCTTCGGAGACCCGGCAGAAGAACGCCCTGACCGCAGTGGCCGCATTCGCTGGCCGTCTGTCTGGCGCTCTGTCTGACTGGCTGGCCACGGACGCTCTGCTGGCGTTCGTTCACAGTCGGCTGGCCCGGCTGTGTCCGGCCGCCGTGTCCGAGGCCGGACTGCGTCCCTACCGGGAGCCATCGGATCCGGGACAGCGGGCTGAGCGGCTTCAAGTGGCTCTGGCGGCTGCCCTGCTTCTGCAGACATTCATGCACACGTGTGAGCTGCCTAGCTGTGATTGGGGTGAGGGCACTCTACCCCCCTTAGATCCACTAAACAGTATCAATACCCGAGTATAGCCAAAAACCAACAGGTGTAAACATTGAAAAACAAAAGCTTTGTAAACAACTCATTAGTGACTCTAGCGACCCCGAGGCGACTCTTGACTTTTTAACAAATCAAACGATTGCAATGCGACGAAGAGGCGACTGTTCAGTCACGAACGCATCACGTGGGTTGCAGAATCATAAGAGAGTCGCGAAAAAGCCATCCAACAGTTGTTGTGTTAGCGCTTCATTTTTCTGGCTCATGTAGATTTAATAGAGTTGTTATCAATGCGAAATGCGATGATTTTTTTATTCATACAGTGATGCAGATGCGCTTTTTTAGAAGATACGAATCTACAGCTCCAGAGCCTCGAAGTGACTCTCTTTGACGACTTTTTTGTCGACTTGTACCGTGACATCTCGTTTTAAAGTCGTTTGGGGTAGTCTCCCTTTTTCAACTAAATAGATGGCGAGGCATTTAGGTTTAATAATACAGTTATAGTTACTCCGGCCGTTTACCCAAATTACGCAAATTTTTGCTTAGGTTTTTTTTCCATAGATAAGTCGCATTTTTGGTAAAAAAAACTTTGCGCCGCAGTCTGCGAACCCGAGCGTCAGCGCCTCCTCGGCCGCCTGTCCAACAACTCGGATGCGTCCGTCTGTCGTCCGAGTTTCGTTGCCCTCCTGTCCGAGCTGGAGTGGCGTTTCGGCCAGTCCGGTCACGGCCCGGCCAGACAGTTGAGCTGCCTGTCCACCGGCCTGCTAGACGGCTATCTGAGACCGGCTGGCCGACTGTCTGCCTGGCTTGCTGAGCCCGCACTCAGCAGCCGGGCTCGAGTTTGCTGCCTGCTGAGTCCGACTGAGTCCACCGATGCTGTGCAGATTCTGCCCAGCGGCCTGGAGGCTCGGTCCGATGCGCCCGGGTTCGAGACCGCCGTGGCTGCCTGCAGTGTCGGAGTGGGCAGCGGCAACTGCTGTCGGTGGTACTTTGAGGTCACCCTGGTCACCGCTGGGGTCATGCAGGTGAGAGAGATAGATAGATGAGAGAGAGAGAGAGAGAGAGAGAGAGAGAGAGAGAGAGAGAGAGAGAGAGAGAGAGAGAGAGAGAGAGCTGCCCTAACGCAAGCATTGTACTAACCACCGCCAACTCAGCTTAACTTGCATTTGCTATTTAATCTTTGTTTATTAGACCGTGTCGAGCAGTAGTCTGTAGGACCATTGGTGACTCCTTTAATGCTTTAATAGCCTTAAGACTCGCAAAACTGTTGGTGGGCTGGCTTTTGTCCATAGACGTCTGCGGGGTCAAGGCTCCAGCGAACTTCAGCAGCTTCTCACACTGTGGCCTCTGTTCTAACAGCAGATAGAGCACGGCTTCTCCTTTAAGCTTGATTTCTCTAGAGCAGAGCAACAGAAGCAGTGCTTCATTCCCACTCACTGTATATTATGGAATGCTCCAGCTGCAGCATTAGCTAATCCTGGCGTCAAGCAATCTACGATAGGACTAGGGTCCAGAGCAGCTCAGCGATAAACACGTCTTGTCGTAAAGACAATTAGAAAGTCAGGACCTCTGTACACGGTTGCGTGGCACGAAGGCGTAAACGTTAAAGTAAACTGCTCTTCCGCCAGATCGGCTGGGCCTCCACCGACACGCCGCTGCTCCGCGACGAAGGTCTCGGCGTTGGCGACGACGCGGCCAGCGTCGCTATCGACGGCTGCCGCTGCTGCCTGTGGCACCGCGGCCGGCAGGACAAGCGGCGCTATCGCTGGCGTCGCTGGCGAGTTGGAGACGTTGTCGGCTGCCTGCTGGAATTTTCAGCCAATCAGCAGCAGCAGCAGCAACCGCAGTCGGCCGGCGGCTGGGCCGCTGCCCGCTTCAGCCTGAACGGCGCCTGGTCCAGCGCCGGCACCGCCGTCCGCCTCCCAGCCGTCGGGGCGGCCTACCGGCCAGCCGCCAGTCTGATGGCCAGCCAGCAGCTTCGGTTCAACTTTGGCGGCTCCGAGCAGCCGTTCCGCTACCGACCTCCGATCTCGGCTTCGACGTCAGCCATTGTCACGTCGCCAATAGATTTTGCGGCGGAAGCGTCGGGCGTTTCATCGGCTGATCGGCGACTTCTCGGCCTGCCCTGGCCGCTGGCCGTGCGGGAGCGGCGCTTCAACCTCACGCAGACGGCGTCGCCGACAGCTGCGACTTGCATTGTGTGCGTCGACAGGCCCGGCGACGTCCGGCTAATGCCGTGCGGACACACCGGCCTGTGTCGGGTCTGCTCCGCTCGGCTGTCCGCCTGCCCGTTCTGCCGAGTTGAACTGGCCGGCATCGAGTGACGTCAGCATCGCGCGTCTGATTTTTTATACAAAATTTGCTGAATTGCCGCGCTTCAAGCGGCTTCATTTTTTATGTGCTAATCATGTGAGCCGGAGCTGCTGCACTTTGCCTTTTGGCCAAAACCTCAACTTCACCCTCTCCTGACCTACCCTAACACCAGAGTGCACCCTCTCCTGACCTACCCTGACACTCCAGAGTGCACCCTCTCCTGACCTACCCTGACACTCCAGAGTGCACCCTCTCCTGACCTACCCTGACACTCCAGAGTGCACCCTCTCCTGACCTACCCTGACACTCCAGAGTGCACCCTCTCCTGACCTACCCTGACACTCCAGAGTGCACCCTCTCCTGACCTACCCTGACACTCCAGAGTGCACCCTCTCCTGACCTACCCTGACACTCCAGAGTGCACCCTCTCCTGACCTACCCTGACACTCCAGAGTGCACCCTCTCCTGACCTACCCTGACACTCCAGAGTGCACCCTCTCCTGACCTACCCTGACACTCCAGAGTGCACCCTCTCCTGACCTACCCTGACACTCCAGAGTGCACCCTCTCCCCCAGAGTGAGCCCTGAGTTCCGAGTGATTAATTGTTTCTCAGGGCTGGAATTGAGTCTCTAAACCAGCACATGAGTCATGCTATTGTTTTTCGTAACAGTTCAATAATCAATAAATTGTATCCAGGTCACACAACCGCTTTCTGCTAGTCTCGGTTGCTTTACAATAATAATGGACACAGAATTTGAACTGTCATTGAAGCTTTTCGTCATCATCTGCTTGTGGTGTCCTCTTCCGCAATATCTAGCAATGTCTGTATTGAAGTGTTTATAATTTTTGTTCCAAATTGCAATTAATATTTTTGCTTTGCAAAAGTAGAAGAGCTTGTGCAACTGATAAAATTTGTACCTGTTAACTCCAAGTGTGCTATATTTTTGGTCAGTAAAATCAAGCAAAAATGATTGTCTCTCCGCTCGCTCTTTCCCGTCAGAGAATTCTCATTCCCATTATGGGACGCAAATATCCTGTCATAAAATTTCAGTTTTGTTTACTTATTAAAAAAACAAGCATCAAATTTTGGCCACAACATGAATTTGCGCGTTTGTTACTACTTAAATTATTTAATAGTAGTAGTACATAAAGTTAGGTCAGTGATGCGTTCACAAAAATTTCAATGGGTGGCACTTACCCGTAACTTACCTACCGTACGGAATTCTTTGCTACTGTGGATGGCCGCATTTCTCACCTGGTTCGCAAACGCTCTCGAATACCGAATAGCCTGCATAGCTGCCCGGACTCCAGGAAGCTGATCCAATTTGGCAGCTCGAATCTGAGCTCTGCTCAATCAGCACCGAGCCATCGAGCTCAGGAAGTAGCAGGCGGCGGTCGCCGCACCCGACTCCGGATGCTGCGTAGGCGAGTCTCAGAGTGGCGCCGCTGTTGAATTCGGCAGTTCCGGTCGCAGAGTTGGAGCTCAGGCAGCCAGATGTGAGGCTCAGGTAGTGGCTGGAGGTCTCAACCGACCTGAAAGATACGGAATTCGGCTGGCCGCTCAGCCCGGCTCGCTCAGCGAATACCGAAGCGCTGGATTGATTGCCTATCAGCGCACACCTGGTGCCAGGTGCGCACAGCAAGTAGGTATCCGTCTTGGGCTCTCGCAGTCGCAGGTGTCCGGACGGACACCAGGCCCTGTCTGCAGCGCAAAGATGAGCAGATTAATGTTAATGAAGAACTATGCAATCTCAACACTAAAATGAGCAGACTCACAATCGACGCAGTGAAAGGAGAGCGCTGAGTCCGACTTGAACAGGTCATCTCCAGGCCAGTTGGACTTCGTCAGGTAGTAACTCTGATGCCGGATCCTCTGGTCCGGGAACCGCACCGGACTGATGCGCCAGTGGTTGCAGAACTCCGATGCGATGATTGTGAAACTGGCCGACTGTCTGAAACTGGCTGAGTCCGATTTCACCTGAAAGTAAAATTTGGTGCCGCTGGTGACCAAGTAGAAGTCGGGCCTCGCAGCGTCAGAGATGGACACAGCGCTGGGAGTTCCGTCCAGAGCGGGCTCGAGCTGCATCTGCAGCGGAGGGCTCGACGTTGAGATGAGGACTCTGGAGGTGGAGTCGCAGGTCCAGAAGTGATTGGAGAAGGGTCCGTAGGCCATGATCATGAAGGTGGCACAGGAGATGTTCTGTCCTAGAAAATGTGTGTAACAAAAGTACTCATACTTGAGTGCGATACATGTAACTCGCAATCTGCAGTTGAAGCTCAAGCAGCTGTTTGCATAGGCAGTTAAATTATCTTCTTACCTGCAACTCCGGCTAAGTAGAAAATAAGGCTGCTGAGAAGCAGCAGGCTTAACATTACTCGGATTCTAGTTGACAGGATTAGTTGTTTGCTCAGTGCAGTGCAGAAAGATGCTTGACGGGGTTAAACTTCGTATTCTGCGTGTTTAAAATACTCTGTTAAAGTGTTTAAAATATGGCTTTTGAGGCGTCGTCCAATCAGGTGTTGCGTCTACTTTAATTGGTTAGAGACGTTCTGTCGGTCGGTGCTTTTCTAGTGACAATTGTGACAACAGCTGTGTCCTATTTCAGCTGTGTCCTTTTTCAGCTATGTCCTATTTCAGCTATGTCCTATTTCAGCTGTGTCCTATTTCAGCTGTGTCCTATTTCAGCTGTGTCCTATTTCAGCTGTGTCCTATTTCAGCTATGTCCTATTTCAGCTGTGTCCTATTTCAGTCCTATTTCAGCTGTGCCATATTTCAGCTGTTTCCTATTTCAGCTGTGTCCTATTTCAGCTGTGTCCTATTTCAGCTGTGTCCTATTTCAGCTGTGTCCTATTTCAGTCCTATTTCAGCTGTGCCATATTTCAGCTGTTTCCTATTTCAGCTGTGTCCTATTTCAGCTGTGTCCTATTTCAGCTGTGTCCTATTTCAGCTATGTCCTATTTCAGCTGTGTCCTATTTCAGCTGTGTCCTATTTCAGCTGTGTCCTATTTCAGCTGTGTCCTATTTCAGCTATGTCCTATTTCAGCTGTGTCCTATTTCAGTCCTATTTCAGCTGTGCCATATTTCAGCTGTTTCCTATTTCAGCTGTGTCCTATTTCAGCTGTGTCCTATTTCAGCTGTGTCCTATTTCAGCTGTGTCCTATTTCAGTCCTATTTCAGCTGTGCCATATTTCAGCTGTTTCCTATTTCAGCTGTGTCCTATTTCAGCTGTGTCCTATTTCAGCTGTGTCCTATTTCAGTCCTATTTCAGTCCTATTTCAGCTGTTTCCTATTTCAGCTGTTTCCTATTTCAGCTGTGTCCTATTTCAGCTATGTCCTATTTCAGCTGTGTCCTATTTCAGTCCTATTTCAGCTGTGCCATATTTCAGCTGTTTCCTATTTCAGCTGTGTCCTATTTCAGCTGTGTCCTATTTCAGCTGTGTCCTATTTCAGCTATGTCCTATTTCAGCTGTGTCCTATTTCAGCTGTGTCCTATTTCAGTTGTGTCCTATTTCAGCTGTGTCCTTTTTCAGCTGTGTCCTATTATAAGGATTCAATTTCACATGCATGTAGGCCTTAGGGACTATTTAGGGACTATCGTAGGAACTATTAGGAATAGGACTTAGGATTTAGGAAATTAGGGAATTGCATTGTTATCAGAGCGTGGTGGAGTGTAGCAGTTGTAGACAGCTGCACTCTTACAAAAAGCCACAAGTGCTTGATGACGGCATTGCAAAGGGCGAGTGCAGGCCGCCCTAAAAGTCTGCTTCCACTTTAGAGGGGTTGTATGCCTTTATGTGGGGCGGGGTTCAAATACATTTTTTAACAGAGGCATTTCAGGAATCGCACGAGAAAGGGGAACCGTGAGAATCGGCCGGAATTGCGCGGTGGCTGGAAGACGTGGGAAATGATAACGCAGACAGTTTCACAGGGACTTCATCGGGGAAATTTACTATAAATAAGCGAGGGGTTAAATGCTAAAAACTTTACCTTTTCTCACTCTCTTTTCACTCTCTTTTACACGCCTTGTATTAACTTTTGGATTGCTTAATAGTTTCTAAATCACGACGACCGCTTCTGCAGACACCTGTGACCGGAGGGTAAGACTGAGCACTGCCATGACTATAGATTTATGAATATTAGCGTATCGGTCTCAGACCAGGTAGATAGGCGTAATTTATATATATATATATAATAGATTAATAGGAGTATTTGAGTAGCTTAGTTATACCGTAGTGTCTCAGACTTATTCTCCCTGCTTGTAGCTCGCTTATTTGCTTATTAATACAAACGTTGAAAATGCAGTAGTAAATATAATTATATGGTTGATCGGTAAATAACATCCAAGCATATTCTACCTCGTTTGCGTTACTATTAATTATATGTAAGGTTCTTAGTTTGCGGCCAACTAGGAAACTTATATTTGGCGACCACGCTAAAAGGTTATTTAGAGGGACTTTGCCAGGATAGTCTTGATAGCTGCCCAATTATTATGTCTGGCGCATAATTCAGCAAAAGCTGACGCAGCACCTAGGTTTATTATTGAATTATTAAATTATTTATAATTTGGACATGCATGTCATTAATTTAGTAGGACAGTGGCCAGTTGACTTTTGAAGTCACATTTTCAGCGCCAGTCAATAAAATATTTGTTTAATATTTTGGCCACAGAAACTTTATATTAAAGAGGTACCTCAGAGAGTGGCACACAAGGTGACCACAAATTAGGTGGTAAGGCAATATTTCGCGCGAGCCAAATCCACCCCTTTAGTGAGCGCATTGCATGGTTCGGTCGTGGAAGACTCAGGAAAGCTCGAGACTAACCTATTCAACCATTTTCTTTCTTTAGGCTACATATTACCTGTTCAACCTGTTCTTGGGATTAGCCACCCTGGTATTATTCGTTACCGAATAGCCGGTCAAAGTGCTCCAAGTCATCTTCAAACTTCCGAACCGAGTGACGTGCACACAAAAGGACCTAAGGTTGCTGTGAGTTATATATATATATGAGATATTTGTCCCACAATAGCAAAAGAAAAGGAATATTATTAGGGCAGTCTATTAAATTTATATTTCAAGACTATATGTGTTTAGCACAAATTTAACAACAGATTATTTGTCTAAATAAGATATCGATATCTACTTTGATTACAAAACCTGGCAAGCTATTGGTTAAGAAATAAGAAAAAGTCCCCGAAGAGCTCTGATCAAATATCAGAAGTAGATCATATAAACGAAGAAGCAATAGAGAGTGAGATAAACTCCACGCTGGTAGAAGACTCCGCCGCATCAGAAAGTGTTAGAAATTCATTGCTGGAAACATTAGTGACAGAAACAGGTTCTGGAGATTTCACAAGTGAATTTAACGACATAGTAGGAAGAAATCAGAATCAAGGCAATCTAAGAGCTGATCAAGAAATAGGAGAATCCGAAGCCGAAGTCGAAACAGAAGAAATAGAGGTAGAAAAAGAAGAAGAAGAAGAGGTTGAAGTCGAAACAGACGAAGCCGAACCAGAAGAAACAGAAGAAGCAGAAGTGGACGAACAACCAGAAGCAGGAGCAGGTGGAGGAGACGACGCCGAAATGGCAGCAGGAATCGGATCAACGATCACTGCAATGGAAAAGATGGTCAAACCACTTGCACTTTTTGGAGATGTAGCCAAATTTTTGGACGACTTTGATACAGCGTCTGAGGTTTTCAATGTAACGGCTGCAAATAAACTAAGAATTTTTCCATTCTTTCTTGAACGACAAGTGATGGAGATCTATAGAGCGATTCCGAATGAAAGGAAAGCTACTTATGCGCACATGGCTGAAGCACTGAAGGAAGAAATGCGAAATTACGCTCCTAACGACGTTGTCACAATGACCCAGTTAACAGCTAGAAAGCAAAAGGAAGGCGAGAAATTCATGCACTTTTACAACGATATTCGTCAACTTGTTCAGAAAATGGTGAACGCAGAAGGAATTGAACCAGGCGCGGAAGGGAATCGCGAATTAATGCGAAGACAGGCCGAAAAGTTGGTCGTGCGGTATGCAATTAGTAATTCGCGCATCTATCTCCGCAACAAACTACTGGAGGAAAATATCCAGACTACCCAGCAATTGCTAAGCCGAGCAAACCACTTCGAGTCGGTCGAGCCACTTAGGACGGAGACAGAAGCTCAACTCGACAGCATCAATAAGAAACTAGAGGTAATGGCCTTGCAGATGGATGGCAATGCTGGAGGTCAACGGAGAGAATGGACGTACAGCCATCCTAGAGACAATGGATGGCAGAACCACTGGCAAAACCAATATAGAGGTCAGCAAAACCCAAGAGGATGGCAGCCTCGAGGATTTAATCCTCAAAATCAGTGGAATCGAGGAAGAGGAAATCGAGGCCAAGGAGGAAACCCAAGAGGATATTGGAACAGAGGATCTTTTGCCAACAACCAAGGATATGGTCGAGGAAATCGTGGACGAGGCGGACGATACTGAAGCAGAGGACAAATCAATAGAGGCCGAGGAACTGTCGGAAGAGGAAGAGGAGCAGGAGTGAATGTGGTTGACGCGCAAAGTGCAGTCGGAGGAACAGATTCTGCGCATGAGTATGAGCAGACCGGTGGTAATGAGGAACTTCAGCTTCTTGAGTTCCCAGAAATTAACGTCATGGAAATGAAACCTCGGACAGCGGAGCGATGGTCATGGAAGATAATTTTCCTTTTCGTCTTCATGCTTTTAAGCCTAGGAGGAGTTCGGGCCGAGACCGAGTTGCAAGGCTCTGCGTCGAATCAAATGACCTACGGACTAGTCTGTGACCGATCGGTCGGACAGCAGGTATTCCGATTTCCAGAAGAAATCACCTGTCCAGAATTAAAAAGGAACCAGAATAGTGCAGAGCACAATAACTTTACGATATTTAAGCCGAATACGCAAACATTCAATGGGAAAATGGTTGTATGTCATCGAGAAGAGATTCGTGTCGAAGCAAAGTGGTGGGGAACAGTGATGAATATCCACCACAGCATTGTCTTCAAGGTTACACCCCATGAGGTTTTAAGTGAGAACTGCAAGCGATGTTTGCGAAAGAGCCAATCACAGAGCCCGGAGTGGGATGGGTGGTTTGTGGTGGTTCGGTCGAGGGTATATAAGCCCCGAAATTGACAAGAAAGAATTCTCAATTTTTCAAATCCAAAATTTCATCCGAACTTTTCCTCAGCTTTTAACTTTTGTGAGTTTTCAATTGCGAAAGGAAAATGGACATCTGTGAAGGCTATAAGGCACAAGTCCAGGAGTTTGAAGGACAAAAATTTATCGCTATTCGCAAGTTTTACCGACACGGCAGCACGGCAAGTCTGAAGCCAGGCGTCCCAGGATTCAACCTGAATGTTCACCAATGGAAGAAATTGAAGGAGGTGAAACGCTCACTTGTGATTTCTGCACGCAACAACGAGCCCAAGGTCGTGAAACTCGGCTTCGATAAGTTTGTGGAAGTCAAAGGCGGCATCATTTGGCTCAAACGGCTGCCGGAAGATTGCTGCGAGGAGTTTTTGAGACGAAACGCCGTACCACTGACTCCGCCGCTGTGGCAGAAGCTCTGGAAAATCGCCTCCTGGATCGACGGTCAGCTGGTGGCTCCCTTGAGGAACTCAATGCAGTACGAGCTGGAGTCTGATGAGGAAGAGGAGGAAGAGGACAAGAAGCTCAAGTTGGAGGCTGACCAGGACACGAAGCCCATAATGGAGACTGATGAGGGCGAAGAGCATGCTGATGACGAGGACGTTAGCTCGCCCACAAGGCCGCGCATTGTGACTGAGCCTATCACATCCACACCGATACCTTCGGTTGATTCTGATGCTGGACTGCTTCCGCAGCGGGACAGCGGGACAACCTTGAGGAAGATCCGGTGTGGTATCAGTTCAGGGCGCATGCAGCGGCTTCGACGGTGAGCAGCAGCAGCAGGAAGCGAAAGCTGCCATTTCAACTTCGTCGGCAGGACGCGATGAGGCTGCCCAATGTTCGCTTTGATAACTGAACAGCTAGAATGCTTTGAATGCATTGGACTAACTAAATTACTTTTAGCTTGCACATGATTATCCAGCCTATATCTGACGGCACTATGCTGTTTTTTATCTCTGCTATTTCTGAAATGCTGGTGTGCGAGTGTTTTAGTGTTCGTTTTTATGGATTGTTTGCTTTCGGAAAATACACCGACTGTTACGATGTTAGAGGTTTCAATCTGACAGTAATAAATTAATTTGCCACTCGTTTCTCTATCATTTAATTGGAATATAAATTTCTACTTAAGAAAAAATACTGTACAGCTAGAGCAGGTGGATAGGCACGTATCTTGATAAACCCATGATGGAGAAAATTTATTTGAAACCTGAGCAACCGGCTAGTTTTTCTTGTGCCTCAAAGTTGCTGCATGAAGTGAGGCAAAGAGGTGATCGAATATCTGCAAAGAGCATTGAGCAGTGGCTCAGCGAGCAGCCAGTGCACACTCTGCACAAGCCAGCTAGGAGGCGATATCCAAGGGCCCCAATCATAGTGCGCGCAATCGATGATCAGTGGGAACTTGACTTAGTGGAAATGATTCCATTCGCAAAGCATAATAAAGGCTACAAATATATTCTCACATGGATTGACGTGCTCTCAAAATGTGCTTGGGCCAAGGCACTGAAAAAAAATCTGCTGCAGAAGTGAAGTCAGCATTCGAGAGCATACTGAGAAGTTCAAAGCGCCAGCCACGCACAGTTCGCACAGATCAGGGGAAGGAATTTATCAACTCTACTTTCCGTCAATACTGCATTGACAGAGGGATTCTGGCTTTCCCAACTAACAGCGAGCAGAAGGCGGCTGTCATTGAGCGATGGAATCGGACTCTGAAAAGTAGAATGTGGCGCTACTTCACCTACAAGAGCACACTGCACTGGCTTGATGTGCTGCCTAAGCTGGTAAAATCCTACAACAATACCTACCACAGAAGCATCAAAATGGCACCCACTAGTGTCTGCAAAGAGAATGAATCTGAAGTGTGGATGAACCTGTACGATGGAAAAGCAGCCGAGACTCTAGAAAAATTAAAGAAGCCTAAGTTCGCTGAAAACCAGTCAGTGAGAATTTCCAATGCTCCACGGCTATTCAAAAAGGGATACAAAGCGAGCTGGAGTGAGGAAGTGTACACCGTGGTGAGCAGAGCCCCAAAACATTACCCTACATGTACAAGATTAAAGACATGCGGGGGCAAGAGATTCGAGGACTCTTCCATGAGCACGAGCTGCAGGCTGTCCCGGACTCACAGCGGCTGTATGTGATTGAGAAGATCCTGAAAACGGAGAAGCGGAAGGGAAAGATTCGCTATCTGGTGAAGTGGGCCGGCTACGACTCGACTGGCTGGGTGGATGAAAAAGACTTAAGAAAGGTTTAGCTTTGGCACATCCCTCATCATGAAGTTTATCTTTATAATGCGAACTATTTTGATTAACAGTGAGCATGCTGAAGGTACTCCTTGTGACTTTAATTTTTACCTGCCTTCACCTATTTACTTGGATCGAAATGTGGACTATGAGGCAGGTCTGGCTGAAATCCATCTGCCTGCTGCATGGTTCAATGTTGACGAGCCTTACTGCTTCACTGTCTCAGATGGAAGAGAGCATGAGGCCCTGGTTCTTCAACCCGGACGCTTTGCTAGAGTGGAGGAGCTGGTGGAGCGCTGAATGAGCTGCTGGCCAACTCTGATTCGCTGTTCTTTGATGCAATGAGTGACAGGGAGTCTGAGATGGAGGCTGATGAGTCCGGCCTGATGGGGCGTAGTGGCAACAGGGAATTTGGTATGAAGTTCGAAATCCGCAACTCACGAACTGTGGTGCACAACAACACTGCGAGAGCAGAGCTGTTTCTTCCATCTAGCAAAATTCTGCATTGGCTGGGATTTGGAAACCAGGCTGTGAAAATCCAGCCAGGGAGCCGCGTGTCCGAGCATTGCACTGGCTGCCCGCGCACCAGCTTAATCAATGTGCACTGCAGTATCGTTGAGTCAACTAATTGCAACTGGAGCTCCTTGTTGAGAACAGTTGGAATGAAAGCCGGCATTGAATGGGGCAACTATCAAACAAAAATATTTAAGAAAACAATATTCTTCCCGATTCAACGAATCAGTCTTCTCCACAGCATTCGAGTTCAGCTCCGTGACATCTATGGAACAGACAGACTCACAGCCCTGTTCTGCTTACAGTTCAAATTCAGGAGAAACGCATTCAATGAACTACCAGCAGCTAATCCAGCAATATTCGGGGGTGAGGACAGGACACGAAAAGCCTGCACTCTATGGCTGTGGGAGCTTCCCAGGGATCATGACATACCAGCCTCCGCCAGCGGCTATATCATCATCATCAGCCTCGACGCTTAGCAACGTCAGGCGCAAAAGAAATACTGAAGCAAGTCCGAAACGATTGAAGAAAAGAAGGGCACCCGAAAGGCAACTGGTGGAAATCGCAGTAAGAGGTCGAGCAAGGCTAGTGGGAAAAAGCTTAAGAATAGGAAGACGAAAGCAAAGAAGAATAGAGCAGGCGGAGGAAAGCGAAAGCAAAAAGTCAGCAAGAAAACTGTGAAACGCGTGCTCGACTCTCTGTCATAGACATGGCTTACGGATTCAATCCCAGACTTGATTTATTTAAGACGCCCGTTCTACAAACCTGCATTGAAAAAGCTACTTATGTTGATATTCACCCAGTTAATTCCATTGTTGCAAACTCTCCCATTGAATTTGACTGCCACCAATCTGCCGATGAATATACAGATCTGCTAATTCTTTTCTTTATATTCGCTGCCGCCTTGTGAGACTGGATGGGGGTTGCTGAGGGAGGATGTTCGAGATGGAGATGGCATCATCACCGAGCGCAGAGACAGTGACGTGCACCCAGAAAATTTTGTTCTGTCTACAGTCTTCTCAGATGTAATTGTGAGCATTAACCAGCGAGTGGTGTCTGGTGGAGACCAGCTCTATCCCTACCATGCGTACTTCAAAGCACTAATGAGCTCATCTGATGCCCAGCAACTAAAACTTTACCCTGCTGGCTTCCTGGAGCCGAACTCGGCAGCTGAAGAGCACACGGAGAGCCACAGGGAATCCCATGGATGGAGTATGCGGGGCCGCTCTTCAGCGATGTTTTCCAGTGCCCAGTGTTTCTGCTAACAATCTGCACTTGCACATCAAACTGGTGCCCAGCGATGGGGCCTTTGCCATCAGAACCCCGAATGCAAACAACGCGGCATACCGAATGGAAATCTCTCACAGCATTCTGCATCTTCGCCGAGTCAAAGTGGTGCCCCACATCAGCCTGGCCCATGAGCAGGGGCTGACAAACCAAAATGCACTGTATCCCATCGAGCGAACTGAAATGCAGAACTTCATCCTACCCCAGGGTATTCAGTCAAAAAACATTGAAGGATTCACTCATGGAAAATTGCCGAAGTTCATCATGCTGGCCTTCGTGAGCCACCGAGCATTCAACGGTCATCATCACGCGAGCCCGTTCCAGTTCCAGAGCTTCAACCTTAGCCGATTGGCTCTAAAGAAAGGTGGGGAAACCGTGTGCCACGGCGCCTTCACACCTGAAAACAATTCCTTTGTAAGAGAATACTTGCACTACCTGAAAAGCTGTCAATCTGCAAGCCACACAAACTCGGTTCCGTGGATCCCCTACCAGCTCTTCTCCAACAACAGCACGGTGTTTGCATTCGATCTCACACCAGAGGAGCGGCTCTGTGGTACGGACAGAAGGAGGGCAACCTGCGGCTGGAGATTCGCTTCCAACAGGCTCTGAATGAAGCGGTGTCCCTGATTGCTATGTGCCTGTATGACTCGCTGATTGAGGTCACCAAGCACCGAGAGCTTTTGCTGGACTATTCATCTTAATTGACATGGATGCAATTCAACTACTTAATCTCGCCAGAAAATTTTTGCCTTACCAAAAATTTCTCATAGTTACTTTACATTTGCGCTATAAAATTTCTCTGCCCTTGAATGTAAAAAGAAAATTTAGATCATCAATTTCCTTTGAAAACAAGTTTGTTTTTGTCCTACTTCAGCACAATGGCTCATTTGGTCACTGGGTGGTGTGCTATGTTGGGCAAGGAAATCGCATTGAGTTGTTCAACTCCCTCGGCTGGGAACCTGAAATTTTATCTTTGGTTTATAATTTGTTTCGAGAGATTAAAACAACTGGCTTTTGTCTCCGAAGCAATATAAACAGATTTCAATGTGCTAACTCTAATAAATGCGGAATGTTTTGCATCTATTTTGCTTATCAAAAGTTTCTGTTCAATCGGTCATTTGAGGGGATTTTGAAGCATTTGCATGCTAATGAAAAAAATCATTTGAATGATAGAATCTTACAGAGGTTTGAAGCCAACTTAAGAAAAAGATGTCCGTGATTTCTAATATTTATGCATTAAACATGGGAGAAAAGCAAGTTTGCTACGATATCCGCCTCAGGCAGGGAAGCTGCATGATTGTCTGCGGGCCCACCAATGCAGGAAAAACAACCTTTGTCAAACACCTGATCCAGTACAGAGACGTCATGTTTGATGTGAAGCCTGGCAGAGTTCTGTGGTACTATGGGATCTCACAGGCAGGCCATGCAGAACTGAGCAGCCTAGGTGTGCAGCTGCGCCAGGGATTTCCCACCAACATCGAGGCAGCACTTAGGCCCAATGACCTGGTTGTTTTCGATGACTTAATAGAGGAAACTTCAAACTCTGCTTCAATGCGAAATTTTTTCACAGGAATCGCACATCACTTGCCGTGCTTCTTGGTGATGCTGACTCAGAATATATTTTTCAAGGGAAAAGAGTCGCGAACAATGAGCTTGAATGTAATGTATTTAGCTATCTTGAAAAACCCCAGAGACCAGCTGCAGATTGCAGCACTGGGCAGGCAGTGCTTTACAGAGAAGCCCGGCTTTCTGCTGTCAGTGTTCAAGCACGTGACCGCGCAGGGCAGGGGAGCCTACCTGTTCCTGGATTTTCATCCATCAACTCCCGATGAGCTGCGAGTGCGGGCCAGAATTTTACCCAACCAGCGACCCCATCTTGTATTTGCTTAAGAAAGTGAAGCTTGTTTTTATCAGCTATTGTTTTCATCGCTATGGAAGTGCTTGATTCATATGCAAGTCTGTTTGCGGTTCTTGCGTCACCTAAATATACCGTGCGCTTCAAGCGGCTGTTGATAAAAAATTGTCCAAAAGAAGTGCGTTATTTTCTTGTCGAGGCCTGCCATAATCTCTTACAAAACAATCTATCGTTTTCGCTCGATGAAAAAGCTGTTCTTGCAAAGTCAAAAGAGATAATTCGAAAAATTACTCACAAAAGAAGAAAGACAGACTTGTTGAAGGCTGGCTTCATCAAAATACTCCCGATTCTGCTTAAGCTGGTAAAGAAAAGAAGCAAAATGAACAAATTTTCAGAAATGGTTCTGATTCCTAAAGCAGAGTATGAGATGTTGATGCAGAATTTGAAGCCAAATGAGAATACACTGAAGCTGACTTGAAGCAGGCTCAGAAGAAATGCGATGACATCTTGTATGCCGAAGATTGTCCAGAAGATGTGAAAACCGCCATGTACCAAAGTGCAATGCAAAGTTTGCTGGCCAAGCGCAAGCACGCTGGAAAAGAAGGAGCACGCAATACTGAAGCCAAGTTGATGAAAACAGAGACACCCCAGATGAGCACCTGGGAAGAGAAGATCAGCAAGTCGGTGCCACAGAAATTCAAAACCAGGGCTCGCAGTCTGTGGACGATCCTGTCCACCAATCCAGAGCTGATTCGAGTTTGTGAAAACGGGGAGGTGGAAATCGCAGGCACGTCAATCCCTTCCTCAAACATACTGGACTTGATTCAGCACACAGTGAGGGATTCGCCATGTGAGCGTGAACCAGTTGGGTGGAACGAGTTCATCGATTTTCTGCAGCAGAAAAAGCTTAATGTTCCGCTTTCCGCTATTGGTAAATCAGTTAAGAAGAAAATGGCAACCAGCAGAGGGGGTGAACTGGAGAAAGAACAGGAGAGTCTAGTCAAGGGGTACGGGAGCAACACAGCCTGGCTGAAACTGCCCGGAAGAAAAGTATATAAGAAGGTGGACTGACTCCGAAATTTTCGAAGGAAAGCTGCATCATGAACTACATTGACTTCCAGGGATTCCCGTGCAACAGCACAAGCAAAAAATTTGTTGTGAAGGAGTTGGCAGTTGTTCAAATCAGAGCGGGGAGCTACCGCATTGCTCACCATGTGTACGCACCTCCGTATCCATGGGAGAGAGTCTCACCTGACATGCGAGTTTACTACAGACAGCTATCTAAGAGTCTGCACCAGTTTAAGTGGAATGATGGAACCCGTCCGTACATGGAACTGGCGGAAGACATTCTGAGCATTGCCAGTGGTCCGATCTGGTCAAATGGGGAAAGGAAGTCGATTTTTCTGACTGAGCTGCTTGGAAGACAGGTTTATAACCTAGAAGATTTGGGAGCACCTTCGATTGAAGATTCAGATACTGGCTGTGCAGTGAGAAATTCATTGCTGCACTACAGTCGGCTTAAGCCAAAGTTCTGAAATCAACTTAAGAAGCGAGCAGTGTCCGTGGCACACGAGCAGTAAAGTTGGCAGAAGCAGATTTGGTGAAGAAGTTGACGATCGAAATGAGCCCACCAGCTACAGCCCTAAGAGTGACCAATCTGGTTGGCGGAGTAGATCTGAGACTGGATGGTGGCAGGGGCGCCCCAGCTGCCTCTACGGGAACTGGCTCTCAGCATGGCTCATGTGATCTACCGGCCCGTCTGGCCCCGGGTGCTCATCAAGCGGATGCGGATTCCCAGAGTGACTCTGTTACTCTACCCTACTGGGCAACTGAGCATCTGCGGTGCCAAGACCCACGCAGACGCCAAAAGGGCTGCCCGTCGCTTCGTGGCTATGCTGCATCGGAGAGTGCCGGCTCAACTGCTGCCTCATCAAACAATTTGTGTTCGAATTAAAACTATCACTGCTCATGGACAGCTCCCAGTTCATTCCGCACTTTCCTTATTAATGTTAAAATCAATTATCCCAAACGCCGAATATGAACCAGAATCCTTTTCTGCTTTAATTTTCAATTTAAACTTTTGTAAATGTCTGCTTTTTCACAGCGGCTCTTTTGTTCTCAGTGGAGCTCGGTCCTTGAATCAGTTGCATACCGATAGCATGCGTCTACTCAATGTAGTTCTTTCCATTGAATAAAAATAAAAGTCAAGTCAAGCAATTTGCCGCAAATATTTCAATGATTAGTGAAAAGTGAATAAAAGGATAAACTTGGTATTCTTTACATTCATTTTCCCAGGCAGACAGCTATGG
This sequence comes from Macrostomum lignano, assembly GCA_002269645.1. NCBI lineage: Eukaryota > Metazoa > Platyhelminthes > Macrostomidae > Macrostomum > Macrostomum lignano. Next base: position 34,508 of record NIVC01000664.1, read on the forward strand.
AACACTTCAAAAACGTATTTAGCCCATCACCAAAAGTATCGCAAAACGCATATCAAATCCGAAAGTAAACAATACTACCATCGTTATAACAAACGATGTGCACCGAGAGAAGAGAAATAGAAAAGTGATAGAGAAAATTTGATTAAAACGCTGATTGAATTTACAGGAACAATTTATGTCAGATAAAAACCAAAAACACATTTTAAACAAGTAGTACACAAAGCAAAAAAAATGAATTAATATTGTATGAGCGCACTTGCCACAGCTTTATAAAAAGTAAAACTTAAATTGATATCAATATTTCACGCCGCAAAAACAAATTGACAGCTAAATCTAGCGCAATTAGCCAAGCATACAAATTTGTAAATGTTACTACATGCAAGTCACTACATTTTAAAACAGAATTTGGCAATTTAAACAACTCTAAAAGCAAGAAAAAGTACTAAACAGTCTGTTAAACACCCGCACTAGACCAGTCGGATGCGCTTCAGCTGATCGTGGGATGCGGGCGTCAGCGCATAGTGTCCGTAGGGCAGGCTTCGATTACTGCTAAGCCACACTCGCTTATCCTCCCACACCGATAGGCTTCTTTTCTCCATGACCGACGTGAAGATTTCGTGTTTCTTGGAAACAATCGCTGTCATGGCAACCATCTGCTCTTGCTTGGACTCGAACGCGTCGACATAGTTCGCATGCGAAATTTGCTGTCTTACTACTGACTGCTTCACGCCTTTGGCAGTTTTCTTGATCTTTGCACTCGAATTCTCGGCAGGGAGAAACGAATAAAGTTTTGGACGCAAAAGAATTCACTCCTGGTAAATTCCACCAGCAGATTCATCTTTAACGCAGCCCAGCTTTCCTTTTAACTCTTCAGAGAAATGCGGATGGTCACGAGAATAGTTGGATGTGTCAAGTATTTTTTCCTCTCTAAGCTTCGGGATTACCTCCGATGTTAAATCATGATTCTTGAAAGCTAGAAAAAATGAGTCAGTATCACCTCCGCAAAGCATCATGTCTCTGGAACCGTCTGAATGACAGAACAGCGGTCGGAGCCTGTCATATAGTAGGCTGTACATGGCAATCTTAGAGAGATCGAGAACTGCCTGGCCAACGAAAATGGCCTTGTCAAGCGTGATTTTATCTTTTTTGAGCTGAAAAATGCTCAACGACTCATTGATAATCGAGAATGCGGCACAGTTTGGTCGAGAGGTGCAAGTTTCTGCTTGAGTCTGGTTAGTGCAAATTCGAACATCGCATCTTTTTCGAACGTTCTCCATAGTTTTTCCAAAGAGAGAATTGTTTTTCAATTTGTAAAAAATCCTTAGCAAACTCGGAAGTTGCCAAAGCTCTTTTTTCATTGTTGCTGGCAATGTACGGCGCGAAAATATTTTCCTGCTTGAACGAAATCATTTTTTTGACGCACTTGATCCGCATTCCGTGTTGCAGGTAAAATCTTAAAACGGTGCTGTGAACTACGTAAGAATCCTTGTCGGTACAGGTGAGTAGAAGCTTCTCCGTTGCTTGAAATTTAGCTTCAGCATTGCCAGTTCGCTGTTCAGCAATCTCTTTCCATAGTTCGGCCATGTACGGCGAGAATTGATCTGGCTGTGGTTTTGATTTTTCAGGTGCAAACGGTAACTCCTGAGTCGAATCGTGAATCTCAGCTGGGTATTCTAGATCGAGTTGAACAAGGTAGGCGATTTCGGCTTCTGGATTGAGTGACAGAAACCGATTGGAGTCCCAGAACTGGATTTCCTGTTCCGGTACCCACCTGAATTCCCTGCATGGAAGCGGAAGCGACAGGGCAAAGCCATACAAGTTGTTCATATCGATCGGCATGAGGCTTACACTCTCTTGCTGATCATCATAACCTGGCAAGCTAGGATTATTACCTTTGACGCAATGCACATTAATGAAGGACATGCCTCCTCGTATTCCCTTCTCAAACAGATGATACATGTCAGCATCAGTCAGCTGCTCTAGAACCACTCCAGTCGACTTTAGAGCTGAGTCGTAAGACAAACCAGGAGTAGTAAAGTAGTGTACCGGATCCAATCCGTCCTCTTTCAGACTGGCCTGTCGGAATGTCTCAAAAATGTCAGCCAGCTGCCTTACATCCATTTCAAGATAGGCGAGCATATAATCCTTCAAACTTTTGCATTGAAATGCCGCCCATGCCGCTCTTGCTCTATTGTAGTCGTCGTCGGAAATTCCCCTATCGGAAAGTCGATTAAAAAAAGCATCTTTAGGCGGCAAAACCGACTGCTCGAGAATCTCAAATCCTGTGAGGTAATCATATGGGAAAATCCCTTTTTTCGAAGTAGCTCTCTTGAAAGATGTGGTCTTGACTCAAGCATTTGCATTGTCAGCTTGCATTCAGCTTCGGGAAGATTAGCAAACAAATTGGACAAACTTCCCTTCAAAAAGCAGAGCGAGTCGATGAACTGAATTGTAAACATGATTGGCACAACTTTTCCGTTCTTTACGTAACTTGCAACAGGGAATTCCGCCCTTAGTGACAAGTATCGCTCGGATGATTGCGGAACAACACTAAGTTTCCAATTTTTCATGCTCCCAAGCGCAGTGGAAAGTAGAAGATGAAGGTCGTAGCCGCCTAAGTTGTGAAAAACCAGGGGCAGAAACCGGCGTCGGAGCTGTGCTCGCAGGTTGCATTCTTGACATGCTGCACCTTTGTACTGTCCATTTAAATGATCGTGGTCAAAATGTTTATCTGTAGAACTTTTAAAGTTCTTCTTGCAGTAGTGACATACCTCAGCAGAATTGAAATCATCCATGACGGTCGCGGATGATCGGTCAGCCGGCTGGTGGCTATGCTTCTGGTTCCAGTGAAATATATCCTGAGCCAGGCTTTCAAGAGATTTGAGAAAACCAAGGATACACTCATCAGGGTCCGCATTGCAAAAGACCTTGTACATGTCTCCTTCTGGCCTAAGCGGAGGTCCTGTCATGCCTTCACGAGGCACTGCAAGAAAAGCTGCTGCACATGGTTCATGCTTCGAGATCAGGTTAGCAGGGTCTGTGTTCGCTCGCAAAATGGCTTCCAGGTCGGCATAGGCAACGAATGGTGGACTGACAGTGTTTTGACAGTTTCGGAACTTTATTTCATTCTTTCCTGGAACTGGAAGCGTTTCTTTGACAGGATTTTCTGCAGTAATGCTGCATTCGTTCCTGTGCTCTTGAAGCCTCTCGTTGCTATAAAATGATGTTAAACATTTCGTGCACCACTTCCTCATGGCGGGACCATTACGACTGTTCATTAACCTGTCAAAATTAGTAATTGCACACCAGTGCTCCGATCCATTATGGGCTTCGTGTCCTGGTCAGCCTCCAACTTGAGCTTCTTGTCCTCTTCCTCCTCTTCCTCATCAGACTCCAGCTCGTACTGCATTGAGTTCCTCAAGGGAGCCACCAGCTGACCGTCGATCCAGGAGGCGATTTTCCAGAGCTTCTGCCACAGCGGCGGAGTCAGTGGTACGGCGTTTCGTCTCAAAAACTCCTCGCAGCAATCTTCCGGCAGCCGTTTGAGCCAAATGATGCCGCCTTTGACTTCCACAAACTTATCGAAGCCGAGTTTCACGACCTTGGGCTCGTTGTTGCGTGCAGAAATCACAAGTGAGCGTTTCACCTCCTTCAATTTCTTCCATTGGTGAACATTCAGGTTGAATCCTGGGACGCCTGGCTTCAGACTTGCCGTGCTGCCGTGTCGGTAAAACTTGCGAATAGCGATAAATTTTTGTCCTTCAAACTCCTGGACTTGTGCCTTATAGCCTTCACAGATGTCCATTTTCCTTTCGCAATTGAAAACTCACAAAAGTTAAAAGCTGAGGAAAAGTTCGGATGAAATTTTGGATTTGAAAAATTGAGAATTCTTTCTTGTCAGTTTCGGGGCTTATATACCCTCGACCGAACCACCCCAAACCACCCATCCCACTCCGGGCTCTGTGATTGGCTCTTTCGCAAACATTATTTCCAATTACATAGATTAACATTCATTCAGCTAAGCTAACCCACTCCATCCTATCTCTGCAGTGTTAACCACCCCCAATGCAAAGAGATAGGCCGCCTCTCCTCCTATCTCTGCAGTGTTAACCATCTCCAGTGTAAAGAGATAGGCCGCCTCTCCTCCTATCACTCCAGTGTTAAGCAGAGATAGAGCTCATATCTCTGCAGTGCTTAGCCGTCCCCAATGCACAGAGATAGAGCTCATATCTCTGCAGTGCTTAGCCGTCCCCAATGCACAGAGATAGAGCTCATATCTCTGCAGTGCTTAGCCGTCCCCAATGCACAGAGATAGGGTTCATATCTCCGCAGTGTATTTTTCCCTATACATTTGCATTGCCGCCTATCTCGCCAGTGCTAGTGCGGCAGTATCATAATTCGCCCTACTACTCACGCCGAAAGGAGCCAAACGAGACAAATCAGTTGCGAAAAGCAGGCAGCGGCCGAGAAAGCGGATCCCAGCGAAGCGTTTGTTTATTAGTTTAAACGAGTTAATATTTATTGGTTCGTAAAAAGCAGAATAAAAAATTGAGAAATTGCGACGGAGCCAAGCCGGGCCGGGTGCGCGGCCAACACCCCCACACCTCAACCCCCCGCCAAAGTACAGCGATATGTACAGCGGCACCCTCCGGCGCGTCTAACACACCTTACTCAGAGAGTAACGATTGCATTATCAATGTCCTATTTTATCTGTGTCCTATTTCAGCTGTGCCATATTTCAGCTGTGTCCTATTTCAGCTGTGTCCTATTTCAGCTGTGTCCTATTTCAGCTGTGTCCTATTTCAGCTGTGCCATATTTCAGCTGTGTCCTATTTCAGCTGTGTCCTATTTCAGCTGTGTCCTATTTCAGCTGTGTCCTATTTCAGCTGTGTCCTATTTCAGCTGTGTCCTATTTCAGCTGTGTCCTATTTCAGCTGTGTCCTATTTTATCTGTGTCCTATTTCAGCTGTGCCATATTTCAGCTGTGTCCTATTTCAGCTGTGTCCTATTTCAGCTGTGTCCTATTTCAGCTGTGTCCTATTTCAGCTGTGTCCTATTTCAGCTGTGTCCTATTTCAGCTGTTTCCTATTTCAGCTGTGTCCTATTTCAGCTGTGCCTGTGTCCTACTAAACTAAGGCTTAGAAGCGCAGTATATAGTCTGATTTATGAGGTTTGCATTACATGCAGCCAACACGGACAGTAAAATATGAAGAAAAACTGCACGGGACAGCGCAGGAAGGTTTCAAACCTGTTTGCTAATTGCAGTCGGGAATGACAAGGCATGCAGCGGAACAAATCGAAGCAGAATTAAGCTTCTGGACTCATTTGCCACTACCCAACTGTCTAAGTAAACATAACTGTCCCAACTGTCCAAATAGCTGAATTGCAAACCCATTAGTGCAAAGCTTCGATAATAATGGATCACGGCGCGACTGTCATAACTCTTAAATTATGGCAGAGAAACTGTAAATCCAAGACAGCTTGGCTGTTACCGGTATAATGTCTCTTACAATAAGTCTACATGCATTTTCTAAGACAGGGGTCTGCAAACTTTTTCAGCGTAAGGGCCAGGTATAAAATCTAGCGCATGACTGCGGGCCAGAGAGAGGAGAGGAGAGAAGGGAGGGAATAGAGGAAAAAAGGAAGAACGGATGAGAGAGAGAGAGAGAGAGGAGATAAGAGTGGAGAGAGGAAGGGGAGAGAGGAGGGAGGAGAGAAGGAAAGGTGAGGAGAGAGGCGAGATGAGAGATAAGAGGGTAGATGAGGGGAGAGAGGAGAGAAGGGATAGGAGACCCCGGAAGAGCGGAGTGAGGAGACCTGAGAAGAGACAAACCTTGAGCGGGCCAGATTGCTATTGTGAAGTTTCAATGACCTGAGGGCCGGATAGAGAGGGCTACGAGTTTGCCGGCCCTGATAAGACAATTTATTTTATTTAGTTAGATCCGAGACCCAAGGAAAATCGTCGGCGAAGTGACTCCTGACGTCGGCGACGATCTACGCAGCGGAATCACTGCCACAGCCGGTGCAGGATCGAGGTGCTGCTGCTGACACTGCAGGCACCCTACCGGCGGGGACAGACGAAAAACACATATATTCGGAAGTTCATGATCTGAACTGGGGTCAGCTGGAGATAATTTCGATTAAAAATTATAAAATTTAGTAACCAGGACAAAAACTTCCTAAAGTATACTTTCAATGAATTAAACACCTGTGCTGCTTTCATGACAAAATAGTTGGAAACATTGTGCGCTACAATGGACGCGAAACAAGGAGATGCAATTGGGGTAGTTTCGGTAAAAAAAACGACTTGCCCGAGACTATATGCAGAATCTTTTTAATAAATGATATCCCCAAATGCTAATTTAAGTAAAATGAGGATTTTGAGAGATTGTGGTTCTTGAGGAAACGGAAGTCAAGTCGGGGTTTGACCCTAGACTGTGCTCTCTGTGCCAATTCATCTCCGGGTTCGCGCTTCCGCTCGACCCTCTTGCTTCAACGAATCTCAACACATGGTGTGCTGGATAGTGACTCTTCTGAGGAGACAGGCGGCTGCATCGTCCACAGCCACAGTTTTTGCGACTGGATCTTCATCGGCTCTCGGGTCACTTCTACCTCTGGTGATGCTCGCCCGTTGCTGACCCAGGGCAAGGTTGCGTGCTACGTTGACAACAAAACAAACTGTCTGCATTCTCAACAAGGCTGGTTCTAACGTCTCTAAGCTGCTGCGTTGGCTTTAGACTTTTGGTCTCATGCTTATGTTCCCATTTTCTGCTTTTAAAGGTCCTGGCTTTGCAGTGCGACTGCTTCTGGGCAGTTCGTCTGGTCGAGCTGTCTATTGCGGAGTCCACACGGCTGACCTACGAGGCTGTCTGGCGCGCATTATGTTGTTTCTGTCTATAGGCATCAATGAGCCACCTGAGCAGCTCACAGTGGAGCTTCTCGTGCTCCTACCTCTCCGATGTCTCTGTTCGTCTAACTTCGTTCAGAAGCGTACAACTTCATCTGCAACGTTGAGCTCTATCTCGACATCAGTCTCGATGAAGTTTCGCGTTCTCCAATTGTGCCACTCATCCTGATAGATAATTAGACTGGACCTAAACAAGTCGTGCCGCAACAGCCAACAGAGCAGCCGCTCCGATTGGAGCATTCGATGCGCATTCGCCCAGCAGCTGCATCTGTCAGATCCAACAGGGCTGTTGGCACCCTGGCGTAACGCCTTCGGCGACATCAGCGCTGACGGCAGTTCTGCCCATTTCGCTGACTCCTGAGCACATGCAAGCGCGCCAATACTGCACTCAGACACACGCTCTCGGTGTACAACAGCTCTGACTGTCTACTCATCAGGCATGTACACTCTGGGCTTGAGTTGGGGGGGGGGTTGGCCCAAGTCCCAAATAAATGCGGTTTTGCATGGAATGGCTGCAATTGACTCAGACGCGTGCCGCTTAGCTTACTCCGCCCCTCCCTGCCATGAAGCGGCCTTTATGCAGTTGCTAAGCGCTGCTTAATTCGTTAGTAAAACAAAATGTATTAACTCGGTGTGATGTAATCACTAATCCCTTTAATGGCAAGAGACATCTGAGAGTGAATCTTTATTTCCAACTGACTCTATACATGCACATGAATATATTTACAAATTAAGTACAAGAAACAGAAACAGTTAAAAACATGCAGCTGAAGTCAGATAAACAAAAATCGATGCAAAGCAAAAAAATTCTAAGAAACGAGGAATTTATCAGACGCAACTATACTTATTCAAAAAAATTAAAAATGCCTATATCAGCCAGTCTAAATTGTGAACTCACCTTTACTCACCTTTGTTGATACTTAACAATTATTTGCTTTTGTTGGGCTGCGCCCTTCCAGTGCGTATGTACTCGTACTTGTGTATGAATTTTGCTTGCCATCCCGCCCCGTCCCCCGTCTCGCGCCCGGGCCAGGGTTTGTGAGAGGCGTAAGTCTCAACCCTGGCCTAGCCCTTTGCACCCAGCCCCCGGCCCAACCTCTGTCCAATCTGGGTGCCGACCCTACCCCCCTCCCCCAGCCAATACGAGCCGCCCGCCTCACCCTGGGGCGGCTCGTATTGGCTGGCTGGTTGATAAGCCGGCTGGGCCGCAGGGTTTGGCTCGCCCTCTCCAGTCTGCCCCACCCCTTCCCCTTTTTTGTGTATTATTTAAATGCTAGCCCTGAGCGGGCTGCGCTCCACGTTTTTCTCTATTGGTGTCCGCTCGTTGTTCATCTGCACTTTGCTCGTTCGTCTGCATTCTGCTTGTTCGCTCGCTTAACTGTTGTGATCGATTGCAATTTGTTCGATCAAACTGTCTGCTCTCGGCCAATAAATACTTCGTTAAATTCCAAGTATCTGACTGGAGAGGTGAGCTCGAGCTTTCGTTCTTCTGGGTTGCCGCGTGGGGCCGGGATCTGCAGGGACCTGGGAACGGTGAACTCTCGCTGATCCCAGGGTGTTCGGTCAGGCGAACTCTCGCCGATCCCAGGGTGTTCGGTCAGGCGAACTCTCGCCGAACCGAGCGAGACAGGGTAGGAATAGCCGGGGTGAGGGCTGGGACCGGGGTGTCTCAGGCGGGGAGGGCCCGAACCTTGACCCGTCCAGCGGCCATTAGGCCGAGACACAACACTTTGCTAAAACTTAGATGGCATTAAAACCTGTTAGAAATGCAAAAGATTAAAGCTTAAATTACCTGGTTCGCAAACTGGGCTGAACGCTTCATAGTCGGTGTAGCTGTTTGAAGACCAGGCAGTAGCCTCAATCTTGCAAGCTCCTGTTCTGTAGTTCATGACGGAGCTGCCGAGCCCCGGCAGCAGCAGGCGGCGGTCGCCGCACCCGACTCCGGATGCTGCGTAGGCGAGTCTCAGAGTGGCGCTGCTGTTGAACTCGGCAGTTCCGGTCGACGCCAGCAGCTTGAAGCAGCCGGAGTCCGAGCTCAGAAAGTGGCCGGGACTGTCAGCTGACCGGATCGACACGGAGTTCACCTCGCCGCTCAGTCCGGCCTGCTCGATGAAGACTGAGCCGGTCGATTTGGTCGAGCTCAGGTCGCAGGAGCTTCCGATTGAGCAGGACAGGAAGCTGGCAGTGGATGTTCTCAAGCTCAGCCTTTGAGACGGGCACAGGCGCGTGTCTGAAGAGAAAGTAGTCGATAAAATCAAATGAAAATTTATACTCTTTGGTAGCTTTAGGCTCAGCATGAAGTTTTATATAAATAATTTTAGGATGAAAATCAGCAGGTAGAATGTTAGCTCAGTTAAGGGTGCGATTTAAAAATTTAGACTCACAATCAACGCAGTGAAAGGAGAGCGCTGAGTCCGACTTGAACAGGTCATTTCCAGGCCAGTTGGACTTCGTCAGGTAGTAACTCTGATGCCGGATCCTCTGGTCCGGGAACTGCACCGGACTGATGCGCCAGTGGTTGCAGAACTCCGATGCGAGGATTGTGAAACTGGCCGACTGTCTGAAACTGGCTGAGTTCACTTTCACCTGAAAGTAAAATTTGGTGCCGCTGGTGACCAAGTAGAAGTCGGGCCTCGCAGCGTCAGAGATGGACACAGCGCTGGGAGTTCCGTCCAGAGCGGGCTCGAACTGCATCTGCAGCGAAGGGCTCGACGTTGAGATGAGGAGTCTGGAGGTGGAGTCGCAGGTCCAGAAGTGATTGGAGAAGGGTCCGTAGGCCATGATCATGAAGGTCGCACAGGAGATGTTCTGTCCTAAAACCGTTGATTTTCACATGATAAAAGTCAATGTTAGATTTGGGGTCAATGGATCAAATTAATTAGATAGCACAACAGGGGGCAGAGAAGCTCAGCGATGGTTGTGTCTGACTCTCGCCACAGTCACTGGTTCGATTTCGTGCATTTATTTAGGCTTGGGCATTAAGGAACTGGCTTGGGGCTTGGGAAAACCACTACTTTGTACGCAAGTCGGAACCAAGACGAGGCTGAGGACGAGAAATTGCAGCAAACCACTGGCTTCTGATGGCCGGTCTGTCGGCGCTATCTGGCTGGCAATATTTCTATGAACTGAACTGCCTTCCCGGATCAAGGTTAAACACTAAAACCGCTGTCCGATGCTCTTTGTTAGCTCTGGCTGTAGGAACTCCGCCTCAACATGCTTAGAATGCGCGTTATTGCTGCCTTTTATAGTCTTGCTCAATAGTGAGGATATTTGCATGATAACCAGACCCCCCCCAGAATTCTGGAATTTTCCGGATACCTACGATTATGAGACTGGTTGTGCTGAGCTACATCTCAGTAATTTCAGAAAGGAGCAAAAAAGCCATCGCTAAAAAGTGAAAAAGGAGCTGAAGTCAATGTCGTATCTTCCTTCGCAGAGACATGAATTATACATGAAACAAATATTCTCAAAAGGGTGCTCAAAGAAAGCTTTTGAAGTTTTGCTTACCGACACTGACAGAGAAGTCTGAATAATTATCTCCCATAGGAGTGGCGATTGCTATACCGTTTGACTGTGTGAGTCGCATCTCCCACCTGTGTATTTCCCACCGCTGCTCAGAACTACAACCGTATCACAGCAGGGTGAACTCAGCTCCGCTCAGTTTGCAACTGGTTTACAACAGCTACTTTGAGGATGTTATATACGTCAGTTTGAGGCAGGTATCTGACTTTAACTGGTTTTAAACCCCCCATGCCGGCCTGGTCTCGTGTAGGTGGGTTTATTGAGTGCGGGTGCTTTGCGTTCGTGCAGGGCTTAGGGCTGCCTCTTCTCTCCACTCTATGCTATTTATTATATATCGTGTCGCGGCCTCTGAGTCGGCGTAATTTTGGCAAAATATTCTTCTTCGTTTTTAAATTACAAAAAATAACAGATTTCATCGCTTACGGGGTTCACTTCCCCTTTCTGGACCGGGTGTGCCGGTCTTTTGTGACATTTGCTTTTGCTCTGCATTTGTCTTTTGTGATTTGACTGGCATATTCAGCTGTTTATACTAATTGGGGCCAACTCTGCTTAGCTGCTTATCTTAGCCCTCTGTGCAAGTTCCGGTGAACTCTGTAAATATTTAGCATTGCAACAAAGAGAGATGACTGCATGGATTGCATGAAAAGAATAATCAAAAACCAGTTGCACTGGTAAAAGTGTAAAGATTCAGATGGTTGTGTCAATTCTTCCTATTACTCTCGTACCACTAAAATTGCAAAAATACTTGGAATAGCCTGGTGGTATCATTGAGCTTTTATGATTATTGTTGATCAGAAATGATCAAAGCATTCACAGTATACATGAAGCACGAGTACATGAGACAACTGATGCGCACATCGAACTCACCTGCACTCATCGCGGTTTCTACTCTTCTATTTGCTATGGAGCTAGAGAAATCTTGCTCGAAATGAAAGCAGAGAATTTACCAAAAAATTCCGAAAGCCCAACTCAGCCCGTGCTGAATCCGAAACGTTCGCAGGAGGACTGACAGAAAATTGAAACTATGCTGCCTTACCAGGTTCAGAGACTGGGCTGAACACTTCATTGCTTGTGTTGTAGTCTGGAGACCAGGCTGTAGCCTCAATCTTGCAAGCTCCTGTTCTGTAGTTCATGACGGGCTGCCGAGCCCCGGCAGCCTCCACAAACAAGGCAAAAACCAGTAGAACGGCCACCGGACGACTTAGGTGCAAATGTCTCACCTAGTGGTAGGTAATCGTTTTCGGAGCAGTGTCTTGCTTCTTTTTCTTATAATAGCGGGAGCAGTTCTGTTTGAAAGGAAAAATGTGAGATGCGGGCTAAGATAAAGCCTTTGGTGTCGGTGGTCCGTTTAATTCCGGTGCACTTTACTTTCTCTACCGCTTCATTCAACTGTTTCAACTCGTAACTAACGAAGGAGTCCGATGCTGCCAATGTAGTGAGCAGGGTGCTGGCTCTAAGAGCTGATTCTGCCGTGGGGAGTAAATGCATGGATTCATCAAAACTGTGTGAAAGCTCAAAAGCTGATGTCACAGTGAGAGGCTAGTCGAATTGAGTCGGTTTGATGGAACGCTCCTGTTTACACCAGTGCCCCCCCCCCCCGAAATTTCCTTGCAGACAACTTGCTTCAATTCAGACTGGGTGTTTCAAGAGTGCAGAACTATAGGGAATAACCAGGAGCCTATACTCCCAACTGACTCTAGCGTCATATTTCTTTAGATTCAGCTCCCAGAGAAAAAGCACCCAAAGGTGCTTTCCGACGCACCTTTCAGTCGTTGAACTCGGTCGTTGAGCTCCCAGAAAATGCCAGTCTTCCAGAAGCAAATCTGATATTTGTTTCTTTTTAGCTCTCATTCATTTTTCAAGAAAACTATTCCCATTTAATTTTTTAGCATTATTTTGTTCGAAGGCAATCGAATGTCAGCCAGCTAACACGCAGCTGTAGTGTCAGTTTCATGGGAAAAAGCATCTTCTATTGTGAGGGGGGGGGCGTTGGGAGTCTTGTGAGTCGCTCAAAAGCATCCAACTTCGATTTCGTGCGCTTAGAGGGGCCAGACTCCAGGGCACAGATAGTGTACATGCTCAGGATTTAGCAGAACGGGCATGACTGCTCGCCTTCCTGCTGGCTGCAAGTCTAAAATTGCCTTGATTTTCGAACTAGCCAATAATGAATCCACGGCTTCTAGTGAAGAAGTGGTGGAAGAAGCGGCGGAGAACTCTTGGCTTTGACTTTTTATGTTCTGTAATGAAAGCCCGCTGGCAAGTTTGTTGATTACCGTTAGTAGCATTCGTGTAATTTCACTGCTATTTTTTATATTATTCTAATCTAAATAACTAAACTTCACTATCAGATATGTCTTTTACCTCTAAAATTCCACCGCAGTCTCTTAGTTCTCTCTGTCTAACAGCACTTCATCAGTATAGGTATATTTGAACTACTCGGTCATTAAGCAATAGCGAACAAGACTTGTCGACAAGTCTCAGACAGGCATTGGAATAATTTATTGTATTTCCCGATTTCCCAATATTTCTCCCTTCGCAGGTGAGTGTTAAAAGAGCGTTTTTAGGAGTTTTAAATTTAACTTCACTTCTGACTTGCGCAAATGCTACCAGATCTGCTCTGAAATCGATACAGTCAGACGCCTGAGGGAACGATTCAATGGGTATACAGTGTTTCCACTTCACAATCTTTGCGTCCTAGTTAGCATAGAAAGAACAACTCTGCTTTGCGGTCGATCGCGGGAGAGGAAGTGTTTGAGTTGATGTGTTCCTTATTACTGAGACCTTTCTCGGTTATCAAGGAACAATCACTTCTAGCTCTTAGCTAGGCAACCCAGTTATCAATGAAGGTACTGCTTACCTTGACTCAGGTGAGATCTCGTCTGTAGTATCCTGCGTCAGTAGTTCTCTCAGTTGATTTGGTAGATCAGGCGCCTTGGTTCTTCAGTTGCTCTGGTCCTGGTTCCTCTTGTACTTCCGATGAAGTTACTTCCGGCCGGTATCTGCAGTCAGGACCAATCAGAGGCCTCGTATCAAACAATGGGTACCCTGCGCCGAACAGCGGTTTCTCCTTAGCCTTCTCCTTCTAGTAGTGCCTCTATGCACTCTAGGTAATGCTCCGGTAATCTCTAATAGATCCTCTAAGATCTATTAGGGTAGTCCTTCGGGCGACTACAGCCAATGGAGTCTCAAATGGACTCAAGAGTCTCAACAGACTCTAACACTATTACAATAGTAAGTCGACTCAATAACAACGGGCGCAAATGAGAAAGGCTTACCGCAACAACTCGACCGAGTCTCGATTGACTTAGTGATCAGGAAATCCTCCTAAGGCTTCCTCCTCGGAGCTTCTCCTATCGTTGGACTTCACTTGGACCAAAGTTTTGACTTGCACCTTGACTGGACTTCACTTGGACCAAAGTTTTGACTTGCACCTTGACTGGACTTCACTTGGACCAAAGTTTTGACTTGCACCTTGACTGGACTTCACTTGGACCAAAGTTTTGACTTGCACCTTGACTGGACTTCACTTGGACCAAAGTTTTGACTTGCACCTTGACTGGACTTCACTTGGACCAAAGTTTTGACTTGCACCTTGACTGGACTTCACTTGGACCAAAGTTTTGACTTGCACCTTGACTGGACTTCACTTGGATCAAAGTTTTGAGAAATGAGAAATGATTAAGTTATTTAGTTCCCAGAAGGCTGCGGGCGCTGCCGCAAATCAAGAAAAGTATTTATGCCAATTTCGCTGAAGTCTGAGCACTGACACGCACATGGATGCGTGCGCAGGCACACAGCCTCAGGGTGCGCAGCGGCCCTGAAATTATTTTGATCGGGCATGTAAACACTGAGTATGTGAATCGCAAAACAGCCGAAGGTACATTTGCTCAAGAGTCAGACGCGTTACCGCCAAGCTACTCTGCATTTTGTACCTGCGGAGAGACGGACACACAGCATCAACTCATGCAGGATTTCCTCAAAGGCCTCATGGATTTCACTGCGGAAAGTAAAAACGAAGCTTTTTAAGGAGTTTTAAAAAGGAGAAAAGATCCAAAACATGTAGAAATTATCTATCATAAATGAATTCATTTTTCATTATTCATTTTCTGGACAGAAACTCTTCCCGCACTTTCGAAAGAGAAATAGAAAATTACTGAATCCCAAAACTCACTCGCTACTTGCTTACTCGCCATCCCAATCTAGACCCTGATTGGACAGAAAGTCAGACAAAGCCTCTAAAAGTGGGCAACAAGACCATTCAGTTGCTCTAGAAGTCTGCCTCCTCTCGTTGACTTAGCAAACCAACTACCAATCCGAACGTATTGTTGAAATTATTTCCGTGAACTCTGCTTGAATAAGCTTCTCATCAAAATATTTCTTTGCTGGTTGACACCGACAAAATGCTTAGCCTGCTACTCTGTGTTCTGCTACCTGCTGCTGGAGTTGCTGGTAAGGCAAATGAGGCAGATCCTCATTTGACTAAAAAATCAAAACTGTGGAATATGACAGTCCTGCAAATTCTTACGTAAAACATTCCAGGACAGAACCTCTCCTGTGGCACCATTCATGATCATGGCCTACGGACCCTTCTCCAATCACTTCTGGACCTGCGACTCCACCTCCAGAGTCCTCATCTCAACGTCGAGCCCTCCGCTGCAGATGCAGCTCGAGCCCGCTCTGGACGGAACTCCCAGCGCTGTGTCCATCTCTGACGCTGCGAGGCCCGACTTCTACTTGGTCACCAGCGGCACTGAATTTTACTTTAAGGTGAAATCGGACTCAACCAGTTTCAGACAGTCGGCCAGTTTTACAATCATCGCATCGGAGTTCTGCAACCACTGGCGCATCAGTCCGGTACAGTTCCCGGACCAGAGGATCCGGCATCAGAGTTACTACCTGACGAAGTCCAACTGGCCTGGAAATGACCTGTTCAAGTCGGACTCAGCGCTCTCCTTTCACTGCGTTGATTGTGAGTCTAAATTTTTAAATCGCACCCTTAACTGAGCTAACATTCTACCTGCTGATTTTCATCCTAAAATTATTTATTTTAAACTTCATGGTGAGCCTAAAGCTACCAAAGTATATAAATTTTAATTTGACTTTATCGACTTCTTTCTCTTCAGACACGCGCCTGTGCCCGTCTCAAAGGCTGAGCTTTAGAACACCCACTGCCAGCTTCCTGTCCTGCTCAATCGGATCCTCCTGCGACCTGAGCTCGACCAAATCGACCAACTCAGTCTTCATCGAGCAGGATGGATTGAGCGGCGAGGTGAACTCCGTGTCAATCCGGTCAGCTGACAGTCCCGGCCACTTTCTGAGCTCGGACTCCGGCTGCTTCAAGCTGCTGGCGTCGACCGGAACTGCCGAGTTCAACAGCAGCGCCACTCTGAGACTCGCCTACGCAGCATCCGGAGTCGGGTGCGGCGACCGCCGCGTGCGGCTGCCGGGGCTCGGCAGCTCCGTCATGAACTTCAACCCTTCTGAGACTTGCAAGCTGCAGTCTGTTACCTGGCATTCAGATAGCTTCACCGAAGATGAAGCATTCAGCCCAATATGCGAACCAGGTGTTATAACAGCTATTATTATTATTTTCGAATTCCTTACTGCCTTCGAGTGATTGGATGCAGAAAAAAACCGGATTCAGGGGTAAGTGCAAGTATGTTGAAGTCGACTTCACTTTTGTTTTGCGTGTTGTTGATTACAGTAGTTTTACTCGATTTTGATTGCTTTTTTAAACTATTTTGGTATTTCGATCACGGGAAATTTAGAAGCGGATGCCAATTGTAGCTACAGAATTCAGCCCCGGAAGTGAAGCTACAGGCTTGAGCAACTTGCTGAGAATGTCCAGCAGTTAAGGCTTGCCCATTATTGAAGCTTTGTGGGTTACATCAGAGAAATTCGCAAACGGGTGGCCATAGTCACCTGCTGTTGAAGGTCCAGAAGCTCCGTCTGGATGACGGTCAGTGATCAACGAAGTCATAGCTGATGCAGACACACGTTGGTCGACGTGCTGATGAAATTGTGAGGCTTGGCAAGACCGCACGGAGGCGCAGTGCTGATTGGCGCACAAGGTTGAATTGAATACACTGGCGCTTATGAGAAAATCCGACCTTCTGGCAGAATTGTTGAATATCTGGACGGTCCGGATGGCTGGCGACTGGATTCTTGCTTGAGAAGGTGCGCAACAAAAGTCAGCCCGTGTTCTTGAACTTCTTGTGCCTGACTAAGCAAAAAAAGTCGTCGCAGGAGAATCCCTCTACCCCTTAGTAGTTCTACTGTTAAGTAATGTTTGCCGGGAGTTCGGCCCAACCAGCCAACAAGAAGCACGTTACCTGTTGTCCTAGTAAAGAAGAGATAGTCAGTACCTTTGGTGTTTTAGAGTGAAGAGAATTAATCTTTGAAACTATTGTGTCGTGGGGATCAGCTTTTAAAAGAGCATGAGCTAATTTTCGTGCTAAATTAAAAAAGATCAGTTGGTAGAACACTTCCA
This sequence comes from Macrostomum lignano, assembly GCA_002269645.1. Lineage (NCBI taxonomy): Eukaryota > Metazoa > Platyhelminthes > Macrostomidae > Macrostomum > Macrostomum lignano. The sequence continues at coordinate 51,427 of NIVC01000664.1, forward strand.
GCATTATACTCGTAAAATAAAGTGCAATAAGAAAAGCACACGCAGTTATATTTGTAATGTACAGTCGAGTCCTAGGGAACTCAAAAAGCTTTCAAGCAATCGTATGCTGATAGTAAAAAATACATACCTTATGCTCGTAATACTCGTAAACTTTGTTAAACACATCCAAAGAACCAACAGTTACATAGTGAATAAAAAATGTTTAATCTTATAAACTGAAGTTGTTCCAACTCACCTGCGCTTACCTCGATTGGTCTCCAATTTCGATTCAGTAAAGCATAGAGGCCGGGTAATCGATAAAAATCTTGCATATTTTTGAGTGAGAGAACAGACAGAAAACCCAATTCACCTGGTTCGCATATTGGGCTGAACGCTTCATATTCGGTGAAGCTATCTGAATGCCAGGTAACAGACTGCAGCTTGCAAGTCTCAGAAGGGTTGAGTTCATGACGGAGCTGCCGAGCCCCGGCAGCAGCACGCGGCGGTCGTTGCACCCGACTCCAGATGCTGCGTAGGCGAGTCTCAGAGTGGCGCTTTGTTAAAACTTAGATGGCATTAAAACCTGTTAGAAATGCAAAAGATTAAAGCTTAAATTACCTGGTTCGCAAACTGGGCTGAACGCTTCATAGTCGGCGTAGCTGTTTGAAGACCAGGCAGTAGCCTCAATCTTGCAAGCTCCTGTTCTGTAGTTCATGACGGAGCTGCCGAGCCCCGGCAGCAGCAGGCGGCGGTCGCCGCACCCGACTCCGGATGCTGCGTAGGCGAGTCTCAGAGTGGCGCTGCTGTTGAACTCGGCAGTTCCGGTCGACGCCAGCAGCTTGAAGCAGCCGGAGTCCGAGCTCAGAAAGTGGCCGGGACTGTCAGCTGACCGGATCGACACGGAGTTCACCTCGCCGCTCAGTCCGGCCTGCTCGATGAAGACTGAGTCGGTCGATTTGGTCGAGCTCAGGTCGCAGGAGCTTCCGATTGAGCAGGACAGGAAGCTGGCAGTGGATGTTCTCAAGCTCAGCCTTTGAGACGGGCACAGGCGCGTGTCTGAAGAGAAAGTAGTCGATAAAGTCAAATGAAAATTTATACTCTTTGGTAGCTTTAGGCTCAGCATGAAGTTTTATATAAATAATTTTAGGATGAAAATCAGCAGGTAGAATGTTAGCTCAGTTAAGGGTGCGATTTAAAAATTTAGACTCACAATCAACGCAGTGAAAGGAGAGCGCTGAGTCCGACTTGAACAGGTCATTTCCAGGCCAGTTGGACTTCGTCAGGTAGTAACTCTGATGCCGGATCCTCTGGTCCGGGAACTGCACCGGACTGATGCGCCAGTGGTTGCAGAACTCCGATGCGAGGATTGTGAAACTGGCCGACTGTCTGAAACTGGCTGAGTTCACTTTCACCTGAAAGTAAAATTTGGTGCCGCTGGTGACCAAGTAGAAGTCGGGCCTCGCAGCGTCAGAGATGGACACAGCGCTGGGAGTTCCGTCCAGAGCGGGCTCGAACTGCATCTGCAGCGGAGGGCTCGACGTTGAGATGAGGACTCTGGAGGTGGAGTCACAGGTCCAGAAGTGATTGGAGAAGGGTCCGTAGGCCATGATCATGAAGGTGGCACAGGAGAGGTTCTGTCCTAAAACGTATTTGTTAAAGCGATGCACTTGTTACTGCTTTCCACAGGTACATGAGTGGCTTTTGCACTATTTGCTTGAACTGCTTCTTACCTGACCCAGCGGCCACTTGCAGCAGTACAAAACAGACGGCAGTCAATAGAAGTCTGGCGACCTTCGAGAGGCCCAGATGTAGGTCGGTCATGCCGTCGTTTGCGGTTTGCGTAATTTCAGCTCAGCTCAGTTTTAATCGTCAACAATATATTTTTTTTTTGTTGTATATCCAAGGAAGGTTGTGTTTCAGGCTCGGAAATTTATCTTAAATGCATTTTGAGCAAGATGTGAGGCTGATTTTATGCTAGAATTTCCTTGTCCCCAGCTGAAGCGTTTATAGATTGAATTGCAGCTCTCGAGAAAAGCATGTTTGCCTCAAAGTCGCTTCCTTCTTCAACCATGCGTGGTTTGCCTTCGCTCCGCTTGACTTTCCCTGCTTTTTAACTGCCTAGTGATAGGGATGTTGCTGCATCAATTGCTGGTTGATATCGTGCTGCCTGTATGCTTGATTGTTCGCGAGCACAAAAAACATGTAGCAGCTTGGTAACCATGAGCTGCTCAGTTTTTGACACTTCGCCTGGCTGATTGGAAGAAAACCGATCTAACCAAGGAGACAGTGGCTGCAATGTATCTAGCAGATGGTCATGGCTGAGAAGCTAAGACTCAGGAAGAAGTTCGTGAGATGCCAATTAGCGTCAAAGGGAGAGTTAGGGTTAGGGTTAGAGTGAGGCCATGGCTTGTACGTGTACTTGGTTTCGCAAGCAGGACTGAAAGCTTCATAGCTGCTTTATAGCTCGTACGTCTGAATCCCAGGCATAAGACTTGAGGTTTCAACCCCCAGCAGAGCTACAGTAGTTCAACAAAGTAACGTTGAACCCGGGCAGCAGCAGGCGATGGCACCCGATACACCCGACTCCGGATGCTGCGTAGGCGAGTCTCTGTGTTATTGCGTAGGCACTGCTGCTGAACTCGCTGCTGCTGAACTCGCTGCTGCTGAACTCGCTGCTGCTGAACTCGCTGCTGCTGAACTCGCTGCTGCTGAACTCGCTGCTGCTGAACTCGCTGCTGCTGAACTCGCTGCTGCTGAACTCGCTGCTGCTGAACTCGCTGCTGCTGAACTCGCTGCTGCTGAACTCGCTGCTGCTGAACTCGCTGCTGTTGAAGTCGCTGCTGTTGCTGTGTGTGTGTGTGTGTGTGTGTGTGTGTGTGTGAGTGAGTGAGTGAGTGAGTGAGTGAGTGAGTGAGTGAGTGAGTGAGTGAGTGAGTGAGTGAGTGAGTGAGTGAGTGAGTGAGTGAGTGAGTGAGTGAGTGAGTGAGTGAGTGAGTGAGTGAGTGAGTGAGTGAGTGAGTGTGTGTGTGTGTGCGCCTAGTAGATACCGAGCTTCTAGTGACGTCCTTCCTCACGGAACTTCTTCCAGAACTCAGCCGCGTTCCCCGGCCTTCTGCTCAGATCTCTCAGCCCGTGCAGATCTTGCTTCTCCCTCAAGCTGCGCGTGACGGGCAGTCCATAACGTGTTCAATCGTCTCATCCGCCATGTCGAACCTAGTGCACCACCCTTCTTCTTGCTTGCCCACCCGTTTTCTGTGTGCCGCCAAATCCATGGAGTGGCCACTCCTGAAGCGTCTGAAATCGACCGCTTCCTCCTTACGAAGTCCCGTTGGTTGGAGCACCACTCCCTGCTCGCCACTCTGCTCCTCCTGTGTGATCTGTCGTCGTCTCTACCTAGCTTGCTCTGGATGTAATTTTTGCTGCTGCTGGCTGGCACTCTGATGCCATCCTGGGCCCTAGTCGACGCCACTTTCGCCACCTCATCCGCCAGTTCATTTCCTGCAAGACCGCAGTGCGCTGGCACCCATATCAACTTCACCACCATCTCTTCCTCCTCCAGCTTCCTCAGCATATTCCTTGCTCTGATAGCCAACGGGTTTTTGCTCAGCCTTTAATACTCGTAGCTTGCAGGCAGCTCTGGCTGTCACTAATGATCATGACGCGCCCTCCTTTGCCGGCGTGTTCATCTAACCAGTTCAGGCCAGCGATGACCGCATAGAGCTCCGCTTGCGTAGATGAGCAGGGCGTACCCGCAGCTTGTTGGATGGTCGCCTCAACTTAACCGACCCCCTCTGGGTCGTTTTCCGTGGGTTGGCACACCACCACTCCACTGCCTCCTTTGTCCTCAACCACTGATCCGTTCGTGTAGAGTATCCGGTCATCGGTCCCTGTTCCATGATGCTGGAAATCCTTTCCTCCAATTGTCCTTCGGCAGCATTTCCCTCACACCATCGATCTTAATAGCATCCCTCACACGCGGTTGCCATGGTGGCGGTGGCACCTCATCCTCAAAGGCCATATTCTGAAGCTTGCACTCCGCCATGCCCGCTTCCGCCTTCTTCCTCCAGCCAAGTTATCCTCGGCGTGGGCTTTCCACTCCTCGGCTTTGCTCCTCCTGATACTCTCTCTCAGCTTTTCATTCGCCGCCGACCATTCCGCCTCTCCACTACCATTCTCGTCCGCCAATTCTTTCTTCTCATCTCTAGCTTCCATCTCTGCTCTGATCTGCCTGGCGATCAACCCAATACACTTTCTGGCCGCAGTTAATAGGCCCTCCCGAAGCCGTTTCTCAGCATCAGATGTAGAGCCCTCATCAGGGTTGTATTCCAGAGCCAGCTTCGAAAGCATCTCACGATAGGCTTCCCAGTCCGCCTTTCTCCAATTCCATGTGATAATCTTTCTGCTCACCTCCGGTATACCGCTTCGGCCGCTACTCATGATGATCGGTCTATGATCCAATCCCAGCTCTTTGACCGTCTGCCAGCCCCAGCGCGCCTCTTGCGTGCGGTAGCATAGCGTGACATCCGGCGCCGAATGCCTAATATCACCTCTGGCGTCCCTTGTCGGATCGCCCGTATTTAGCACCACCATATCGTTGTCGTCCATCCAGTTTACCAGACGCTCTCCCCGCCCGTCCGCTTCCATTTCATTGTCCCACAGCTCGTGGTGCGCATTAAGTCACCTCCAACTATCCAATTTTGTCCGCTCGGGATCCTGTCCATGTCCTGCGCTCCTCCTCCCCTGTCCGGGAGGATGTACACATTCGCCAGCTTGATGGGACCTCCATTCATCGTGAGTTGGACCGCCAGGATCTCCACACCCTCTTCACCATAGTTGCAGTACTCCCCTAATATTCTGTAGGGGATCCCCTGCCGGATGAGCGTGACCAGCCCTCCTCCCCGGGAGTTCCGGATAGCTTGCTGCCGGGTTCTGTCCTGCCTGACCACTTCAAAGCCAGCCACATTGATGGTTCCGTCCTCAGCTCTCAACTTGGTCTCCTGGAGCATAGCAACGTCTACATCGTGCTTGTCCAAGAAGACTCTCAGCTCCGGGATCTTAGCCATCAAGTTGTCACAGTTCCATTGCAGGATGTATGTTGATGCCTTCGTCGCTCACCTCCGTGTCCTGCTTCATCTCCGCCGTTTTGTCGGGTTTCACCTGTTTTTCCTTCTCGCACTCCGTGCACATAAAGCCTCCACGCTGCTTCATTCTTTCCTTGACCGTACGGCTGCTCAGACCAGCGCAAGTCCAGTGCACTTCTTTGCCACAGCGTCTGCAACTGGTGCCGTGTCCCGTCCTTCTGAATCTTCCGCAGACCGCGCACCGTCCCTTCTTCATCGGGACCTGCCCCCGTCTCCTGCTTCTCCATTCACGCGATAAGACTCAGAGCAAGGACCACTAGAAGTTACCGTGACTTCGATACAACGGTAACTTCTAGTGGTCCTTGACTCAGAGCTGAACTAGAACAGTGGAGGCGTGGAGAAGGCTCTTGCGTCAAAACTCAGAAGCGATAATAAAATGCAAAACACAGACCTAATTATGATCGATAGACTGTCGGAAGGGGGAGCGGCGCAAAAACAGTGCACAATTCAAGATCGAGAGAACAATCCCAGCAGCAGCCAATCAAAACAAAACACAAACACGGGGGCAGGGCAGCGCGAGTGCCAGACCAGGGCCGGCCGCAGCCAATCAAAACGCGAGCACGGGGCAGACGAACGGGGGCACGCCTAAGCCTATAGCAGCAAACCAGACCGGCGACGAGCACCAACCCCCAGGCAACCGCCAAAGTCCACCGTTCACCTACAGCCCTACAAGGGCACATGCCCTACCCATTGTAAAATGGTGCGCTTTCGCTGTTCCCTCTACTGGACCGGAAATGGGTGCAGAAAGGATTCAAACCGCTTTTGTGAGCAGACACGTAAATTTTATTTGGCTACGGCTAGCAGTTGATGCTTAATGAATTTTAGCTGTTGGAACATTGAAAAGGGCTCCAAGGCCTCGCTCATAGAGACAGGAAAATCTCCAAGCTATTAAAGCTGCCTACGAGCGTAATTGATGCACTTCAGGATGCAGCGACACAATTTGAGCCTTATGAAGTAGAATTGGCACTGTCTCTTAGCTTGAGCATAGTAGCTGAAGTGCTTTTATAATGTGCTATGCTTTTAGAACGGACATTTCGAAACACAGGAGACTCCTTCGCCTTGTTAGCTCAAAATGATGAACGACGAATTCAAGGGTATACTTGTGCCAATTCAGGATGCACTCAGCATCAACTTTTTTGGTGCTGAGTCTGAAAGCTCACAGCAGAATGGCTTTGCATCGCTGATATTTTTTCAGAAAAATTAATCCTATGAGTTTTTGCTCTGCAAAAAGTTGTCAACAGAAAAGTTTGGAGAGCCATTCAACTTATTATTAAATGTCAGAAAGTTCGAATAAACCTCCATGGAACTTTCTGAAGTGTATCCCTGAAAAACATACTTTTACGCAAGGTCTGACTGAGCATCTGACTTTGAAGAGACAATTTTCTGAAGAAAACCACGTTTCAAAAAAGTACCATGATTATTTTAGATAATACGGTATGCAATTTGAATGGTCTGTTCTGGAGTGGTCTGTTCCGGAGTGGTCTGTTCTGGAGTGGTCTGTTCTGGAGTGGTCTGTTCTGGAGTGGTCTGTTCTGGAATGGTCTGTTCTGGAGTGGTCTGTTCTGGAGTGGTCTGTTCCGGAGTGGTCGGTTCTGGAGTAGTCTGTTCTGGAATGGTTTGTTCCGGAGTGGTCTGTTCTGGAGTGGTCTGTTCTGGAGTGGTCTGTTCCGGAGTGGTCGGTTCTGGAGTGGTCTGTTCTGGAGTGGTCGGTTCTGGAGTGGTCTGTTCTGGAGTGGTCTGTTCCGGAGTGGTCTGTTCTGGAGTGGTCTGTTCCGGAGTGGTCCGTTCTGGAGTGATCTGTTCCGGAGTGGTCGGTTCTGGAGTGGTCTGTTCTGGAGTGGTCCGTTCTGGAGTGGTCTGTTCTGGAATGGTTTGTTCTGGTGTGGTCTTTGCTGGACAGTGGTCTGTTTTACAGATTGGTCTGTTCTGCAAGGAGTGTTAGGTTCAAACATTATGGATGTTGTAGGAAATTCCTGGTTGATGTCGCGTTCTTTATCCCGCAGCAACAAAGTTGAAAATTAAAAACGCTGTCACAGGGCGAACAAGTACTATAGACTATAGACCGACACATTATCATCAGCCAACAGGCAGTCGACGAAACACCGATTGGGCCTGTGTCCTCTCCCGCGCGAACAGCAGTAGCAGCCCTCCTGCACAGGCTGTGGACAGTAAGTAGGACTCGGTGCGGATGAAGTGTCTTGCCAGCTGGAGTCGGCGACGGTTGAGCAGGTCACTTTGACGGGTGAGACCGGTGCAGCGATGGTGTGTGTGTCTCTTTTCGCTGAAGATGATCTAGCGATGGATTACGAGTACGGATTTAGATAAAATTGAAGGATGATCTTGAAAACAGCAGGACAGCAGGGTAAGCATCCTGAATCGACTCTTAGATTAGCGTTGGACCCTGTGTCGCAGCAGCGGCAAGCGGTCATCGTCATAAGGAAAAGCTGTCAAGTCAAGAGTTCAGTGAAGCGTCAGACCTTTGAGCGTTTAAGTGTGTATCCAAAAGTTTCTTCAAAAGCTTGTTTTATAGTGTACGAGCACTAGCTGGAGAGTGTATCTCGTACGTACTAAGAGAGATGAGTTCAAATTGCAGAATAATCTATGGCTTTTAAGTATTCGTACCAAAAACATTTACACTTTTTTGGTGACTAAATTGTTCCACTAAATCTTGTTAAAAACTGTCTTTGAGCTCGGCGGACTTTCTTAAGAAATTGCTGTCCCAAATCAGAGACGCCTGCACTTTTAGTTGCTTCTCTGTTTGCAGAGATCTCGGGTCTTTTTCAACTAATACATCAACGGCGATGAAGAACGCAAAGCCCAAAGAAGCTGGAGACAGCTTCTGGGAGCAGGAAGCCCAGTGTCCTCGCGTGACCTCGGCCAGCCTGATGGTGCCCAAGGAGATCACCAAAGACCTGTTCAACCCGGATGGAAGCATCTTGGATAGGAGGTTGGAGACCATCCAGGACAGTTGCTATTGCCGGTTCCGCATGACCAAGCTGTCCCCGAAGAATCCAGGACACAAGGTCTGCGACAGGGTAGTAGTTGACTACTCCTACCCGACCAAGAACCACCACGTGACGCTGCGGTTGTTCAGCGAGTTGGTGCAGCAGCGGGCGACCGCGCTGCGCGTCACTTCCTTGCTGAAGGTGAGCGGCGTCACGCACATGATTCCGCAGCCGCCTCCACCGCCGCCACACCAGCAGCAGCAGCAGCAGCAGCAGCAACAGGTGAGAGCCAAATCGGCAGCTGCAATGTCCAGAGGCAACACTCGCCGAACTGACAGCGGGGACTGCTCTGCGGACATCAGTCGCTGCATCACCAAGGACTACTAAGAATCCTCGAATTTATCGTCGAAACAAGAATGCAGCTATTGCTGGCTGAAGTGATTCGGCCAGCCCTTAAGTCTGGATTGCTTCAAACTGGACCCACCTGGCGGTCAAATTTCACCGGTAAACAAAAACAGAAACTTAGTTACGTATATCGAAAAAGGAATGTACTTTTGCATCGCTTTATTTTCTTACGCAGAAATAGATCACTTTGGTACAGCTTTCTTTCAACCCACTCCTGTCGTACAGCAGTTTCACCTCGCTCAAAGCTTTGCTGTTTTTATTTTTAATCGGTCCGGCTTGACGAATGCGCTAGCGAGGTCGTTTTGGATGGCTTTAATGTGTTAGATACGCTTATTTACTATAAATATAAAGTTACGAGCGGTGTAGAGCGCATTCGATGGTATAAGAAGTGAGAACCGGCAGCCACTTAATTGAAATGATACTTGAGTATTTTATTCTTTGTCCTCTTCCCTTGTCCTTGACAACCGCAAACTTTTTCTAGTATCAAATCTACGGCATTGTGAAGACGCGATACAACAATCCTTAATTTTAGTGTTCTTTGCGTTAGCTGAATCAAAATAAAGTCCAGTTTTTTACTCAGCAAAGATCTTAACTGTTCGTTAAAACAATAAATCAGGCTTGAGCTTTGAGCTGATCACCAGGCCGCTGTACTCTGGAAGCAGGAAGCGGCGACCGCTGCACAGGTCTCCGGATGCTGTGAAGGTGAGTCGCAGAGTGGCGTTAATGTTGAACCCAGAAGTGCCAGTAGTACTCGTAGACGCCATTAAACTGAGGCAGCTGGAGCTCATGCTGAGTTAGTAATGAGGATTGTCAGCTGATCGAAAGCTCACAGAGTTTGGCCGGCTGCTTAACCCAGTGTGCTCAGTGATGCCGTGGCGCCCTGCTCGAACGTCAGTCGACAGGAGACATCCGGTGGACAAGTTAAATACTCTCGCTGTCGACTACTCTTAGTAGCAGGCGCTGTGATTGGGATAAGTTTGTGTCTGGAAGAGTTGTTTTCAACGAAATAAAATTAAATTTGAAAATAATTTAAACATGATGGCAGGTTTTGTTTCAGCTACTTCACTTATCAAAAGATAAACTCTCGAGTGTGTCATGAATTGTCTGTTTTATTCGCTTCATTTTTGCTTGTGTAGTAAAAGCTGAAAAATCTGAACTCAAGACTAGGATCAATGAGCAAGTGACCAACAGTCCAGAATAGACCAGGATCAATGAGCAAATATGACCAATAGACCAGGATCAATGAGCAAATGACCAACAGACCAGAATAGACCAGGATCAATGAGCAAATATGACCAATAGACCAGGATCAATGAGCAAATGACCAATAGACCAGGATCAATGAGCAAATGACCAATAGACCAGGATCAATGAGCAAATGACCAATAGACCAGGATCAATGAGCAAGTGACAAGCCTTCAATGAGAAGTTCCGGCTCTCTTTCCAACCAACTTCTTACCATCCTAGCTAGTGCAAAAATCGATGCTGCAAGGGATTTTTAGCTAACAAGAGACACTCGCCGAAAACTTGGTGAGGCCTCACAAAGAGGCTGACAGTACCGATACGGCTCAGCACCAAGCGTAGGACTCATGAATACAGGCTAATACTCTATTATTTCTCCTGAATGTTGAGGCCAGAATTATAAATTTTTTGACTTTACAAACCGGAAATTGAGAAAGTTTCTCTTAGTCTTAGTATGCTTAGTCAGGCTCTCTTGCTTCCAGACTTTTCTTTCAGTGTGGAGGAAGCTCAGCACAATGAAACAAGCAACATTGCTTGGATCGCTATTCAGTGGTTCATAGCTGCGGATTGTCTCGTCACCTTTGCTTTGTATGAGTAAGTCCTTCTTGTATGAAGACTATGTGTGGTGATTATTGTACTTTCTGAGCCGTGCTGTCGTAATTCTCCTCAATCTTAATCTTTGAAATAAAATTAGAGCGCCCAGCAGAAGCTCTTAGTTATAACCTAACGCGATATACTTAAGTTCTTAAGCCTCTGTGCGCCATAACAGACACTGACTGCTTCAAAGTACAATACTTAATAGCAATTGGATCTATGAAATACGGAATGATTTCAGATACAATAGTGTCTTCATCACCGCTATAGTTAATGCCATATATTCAATATTTGTTTTAATCCGTGACAGAATTAGACAAATCAAAGCAAATCAGCAGTGTACGAATGCTCTTTTAGAAACCGGAAAAGTCTCACCTGTAAATACAGAAAACAGCTTATTTAATAAATTTCATTAAAAGTACATTACCTGTACTTACCAGAGATTTTTATGACGTCATAACTGGGGTTCTGGATTTTACGACAAGCTCGTATGACTAATTTTCGAAAAGAACGGCTCACCCGGTAAACAAACAGGGCTGAGCACTAAATAACTGGTATATCGATTCGGATCCCAAATGAACGATGCGATTTTCGATCCCAAGCTGATGTCACGGCCGATCCCGGTGCCGCTCAGACCCGGCAGCAGCAGGCGGCGACCGCTGCACTCGTCTCCGGACGCTGAGTAGGTGAATCGCAGAGTAGCATTGATGTTGAACGCTGCATCGCCGGTTCTCAGCTCAGCTAGGCTGAGACATTTCGAATCCATAAACAGAAAGTAGCCGGGGCTTTCTGCCAACCTCAGAGACACGGAGTGCGGCACTTTGATCAAGCCGGGCTGCTCAGTGAATACCGTGGCGAATATTTCAGGCGATAGGAAACAGCACTCTCCCCTTGGGCACGAGACGAACTTGTCATCAGCTGTTTTCAAGCGCGTCCGCCGACTTTGACACATTTCAGTGACTGCAAAGAGATGCTGAGGTTATTTTTTCTGACCTTCAGATAAGCCTAGTGGTCTTGCGCTAGTTGTCCAGGCTCGATTCCAAGTGCAGTCCCATTGGGGCTGAATTGGAATCTCGGCTTGGCTCTGCTCGTGCAACTAATGCCCTTGAGGGCCAACCCCCAAGGCACAGTGAAGTGTACATGCCTAACGATAAATAAAGTTAGGGCCGCTGTACACTCCTGTGTGAGTGTGTGCCTGTGCGTATGACTGCGTACGTATCCGCGCGCTTGTATGCCTGCTCAGGAGAGTCGGCGGAATGGGCAGTAATGCCTCTCGCCGGTTGTGTGACAATGTCGCTTGAAGTGCGCCAGGGTGCACACAGCCCCTGCCTCTAACTAAAAAAGAGTGCACAATCCAGCGTAACTTAAAAGCCAGATGTGTAGACAGAAAATTTAATCAGATGTACGGCTCGTAAAACTCACAGTTGACGCAGTGAAATGCAAAGGCCGAATCGGACCTGAATATGACATCATTGGTCCAGGTGGACTTCGTCAGCATGAAGTGCCAATGCCGCAGTTTCTGCCCCGAATACTTCAGCGGAGCGATGCGCCAGTGGTTGCAGAACTCCGCAGCTGCCTCGATTCTGAAGCTCGCCGATTTCTGGAATCCGACCGCGCTGTCGTTTCTGGCCAAGTAGAGCCGACTGTCTCCCATGGCCAGGTAGAAGTTCGGTCGCAAAGCATCAACGATGGACACAGCGTCGGCCGTTCCGTCCAGTGCTTGCTCGAACTGCATCTGGAATGGCGTATCGCTTGCCGACTCGGAAATGAACACGGTAGAGTCCGAGCCGTAGGTCATGAAACGGTTGGAGTAGGGACCGTATGCCATGAGCACGAAGGTGCTGCACGAGATGTTCTGACCTACAGGGATGGGTGGGCGACGTTTCCTACTCTTAAGACAGTTGTAGCACTGATCGAGACTGGAGTTTGAGTTGACTCACCTGCCACGGCAGCTAGGAATAAAATCAGCACAATGCTGGGAGTCAAAACAAGCCCACAGAAGAGCTTCATAAATTGGTTGCTTGGCTCCGTAGTTGAAATTGGAAGAAGTAAAACATGCGCAGCTCGTGCCTTCATTGATATCCTTTAAGTAGCAACAGAGCCGATGGTTGTGAGGTACTGCTATCAGTTTGCATTTGCATCAGCTCTTATGATGAGAGCACTTTATGGCACTTGGATTGGAACTGCCAACTCACTCAAATACAGTAGTATTTCAGTGCAGCCCGGATCTATACTTGAGTACTAGCAATTTCCCATGCAAGCACCGGTTCAGTCTCTTTGACAGACAGCTAATTGCCGTCAGTTTCGCCTCATCCAAATATCCAAGGCGCATGATTCTCTGCGTGTTAATAACTGCTCAACCTCTCCTTGGACTCATGGAGGGTCGCAAACGCATTCAACATCTGACATGCTTGAATGTTATTATATGGTTATCGAAAAATGACTGATAGAGATCCTTGAAAACTTCAATCGCATGCCTACTCGCAGTGGCTACTTTGAATTCGGTGTTTTTATGGGTTACTGTTTTTACATTCCAGTTCTAGCACATGTAGGGGTCTATGGCCCCAGCCAAAGCTGTCAAAGGCTGCATGGGTTACTGTTTTTACATTCCAGTTCTACATGTAGGGGTCCATGGCCCCAGCCAAAGCTGTCAGAGGCTGCCAAACCTCTGTAATGCACTGGTATTATTTTATATTGCCACTAAGAAATGATGCCTGCATTTAACAGTATATTTTAATCATTACAATGCAATACACGTGAAGCATACTATATGTATTGAAATCACAAGCTAACAATGTCTGCTAAAAGTTGCAAAAAGTGACAGACCAACGGTTGAATGGTCGTTTATGGTCGTGGAATGCAAAAATAATGAATATGCAACACTTTAGCAAAGGTGCTGGCAGTCTCCGCCCCCCCCCCCTCGTTAGGGAGGCAGCAAAGAATTTAAAGGAATGAAAATTTTATGAATAAACTACACGTAGCTTTTGACCTTGAAAAGTCGCTATATTGTTAGTATCATAAGGAAAATGAAACCGTTGGCATCAAAACTTCCCTTTAAAAGCCATGGATCAACCCTATAACTCTCCCTCTGACGCTTGGCCTACCAAAAACTCCCAAATTGACCCTTGACATTTCAGCAACTCACAATGAGCCTTGACAACTCACCAACTCAGCACCTTGGCACGTATTCGATCCTGTACGTACAGCTAGCGCTTACATGTAATTGGCCAACTTACTTACCAGAACCTACCATGTTTATGTAAGCCAACACTTGGAGTAGCCACGAGCAACAACGTCAGGAAATTCACAGTTTCAATTCTGTAATGATTCAAGACTCACCCAGAAGCATAAGCACTGTCACAGTCAGTAGAAAGTTGCACAGGAGCCTCAAGCAAAGCATGTTTTTCCTGATTTTGGGAGGATCAGATGATATCTTTCACTGTTCTGCCAATGTCCAACTGCAATGAAGATTTCCTTCTAGCCAGTGTGGCAGTTTTTAAGCTTTGTTAGCTGGTATAGTTAATGAGAGTTTTCTCAGTTGCAGTGCACGTGTCAGCACCTGAGTGGATCTGGAAATTTTCTAATTGGATGAATACTTAATTAATGCCTCACGTGGCCCCTGCAATTTAGATTGGTTCGCAGCTCCTTAATGCAACTGCACCTGCAGCCAAGGCAACAGTTTGTTGTCGGAGGAGACAAAAATTTCTTTCTATGAACTTTTCCTCACAAAAGCAAAATTCTTTTGGTTGACACTCCCCAGTTCTGTCTGCTAGGCTGGGAGCTTGTGTTTGTCCTCAGTACTTTTTCCTAGCTAATTAACGGGAGTCTCTAGTCCTGCAAGTTAGGCAGAATCAGCCACGGTTAGTCGCTCTTGGACAGCAAAAGTACATTGACAGATCTAGATCGCTCTATAGCTGCAAAATACATTAAGAAGATAGGAAACTCAATATTTCTTAGTTCTTACATAAAATTAAGCAATTGTGTACTTAAAATGCGAATCAAGCAAGTATGTCACACCAAAGTGCGAGCTCACGTCAAAATATGTCTTTAATTCGCGATTGACTTGCAAGCTTCTCTGGCACAGGTAAACAAATGCTAAGGGGAGACGGGCAAACAAACAAAACATGGCCTGAAAATTTCAGTTTGTCCCTATCTCTTTAGTGTGCTTTTTCTCTATGATGATTTTCTTAACTTTGTTTGTCTGTGGTGAAACCCGGGAGATGCGGAAAGGCGCCAGCATCCAGCATCATGCTACATTTGATGTTGTTGTTTACTACTGTCTGTAATGGTAAAACCTCTATTCATCGTGACGGAGTTACGACTTTGATTATCACAGTGAACGAGCCGAAGATGGCGTCAGTCAACTGGCCGGACTGACTTCGGACTCTGAGCGAGGGATCGCGTCAAGAGACTTGATCAGCCCGTCCCTTTTGCACGAGTTAATCCCCGCCAGTCCCTCAAATGAGAAAAACTCACGCTCACTCTTTTATCTTCACGAAAGAGCGGCGATGGCAGTAGGAAAGGCTTCTCTCAACTTCGCTCTTCAGTTCTGGCTGGGTAACTTCTGAGTAACCGAGTATAACTTCGGGTCTGATTGCAATACTAGAACTCATGGCTGTGTCTTGCACAACTTAACCAAAAAGATGCCTCCCCTACCGCCGCTCCTGCACACATTTATATTTACGCTAGCTGGTTGAGCCCTGGGGTATCGCTACCCCAGGCCCAGCTAGCCAAACTTACGATCGTCTTATAAAAGTTACAAAGTCGGGGTCGCGATTGGAGGGGGGAAAGAATACAAACCGATTGGCTGGACCACCAGCCAATCGCAGGGCGAGCGAGGGGGCGCACTGGAGCCGCAGCCAGCCAAAGCCGGCTGGCCTGACAGACAGTGGGGTGGGTGCAACTGGAGGAGGGTTGACGCAGAAAGAATGGGGGGGGTTGACGCAGACAGAATGGGGGGTTGGCGCAGGCACGCGGCCGGGAGGGGTGGGAGTGCAGTGCCGGGCACACTTGACCAAGAGCCAGAGATTGCTCATCGGTGCAAGTGCACCCGGGCACAACAATTGCCCCGCGGCTCTCTTGATGAAAGAAAAATTACCAGCGTAAGCTGGATCATTCTAGTTTTGGAAATGGCCCCACGCCTGGTTCTTTCCTACACTTGCTAATCCATTATTCATGCTGTTGCAAAACTGCCGGGATGCCCTGATGGGAATAATTGAAGGTGTTGAGTACTGGGGGTTGTAGCCTAGTGGTTAGAACGTCGGACTCACGACTGAAAGGTCGGGAGTTCGATTCTCGACCCAAATTGGAATAATTGGTGTCCTTGAGCAAAACACTTAACTCTGCATTGCTTCAGTTTACCAAGCTCTAAAATGGGTGCCAGCATTAGCTGGGGTAATTGAGGGTGTGTGGCGGCCCCCCAGTCCTTGGACTGAACAGCCGTACGCTGCCTTCAGATGCGCCGCGCAATAGCTGCGGCTGAGCTGTCGGTTGCACATCTGCACATTGGGGCAGGTGTAATCAAATATTATATTATTGAGTAGTGAAGAGTAGTTGAAATTGCAGATTTCTTAACGAGCTATTGCGCAGCTTCAGGATATTTATTTATTTATTATTTATTTATCTTTGGCTGGATCGCCACAAAAAACATATATAAAGAATAAACAAATACAACTAAAATAACCAGCAGTTACTTGATACTCTACTTACACTAGAAGCAGTAGATTATTACATTTGTAAGACTAATTACAAGGATCTATTTGGCTATCAACTAATAGTAAAAAATGACGAAAATAACAAACAAACAAAAAATGTTCTTGTAACTAGTAACTAGTTAATTAACTAGTAAAAGTAATCGTTTTTAGTCACGACACGACAGAATATAAAAATCATTCCAATTCATTTCAAGTGCGATACTGGGGTCGCCTCAACTTAAATAAAAATTGAGACTGTACTGTTTCCCTTGTTCTACAGATTCATTCATGCTCATTCATATACATGTAACTCATTACCTCATTTTGTAAATACCTGTTTGCTGCATTTTCGAAGCATTTTGGGGATTTCCTTTCATGGACAATATGCTACCCTTGAAAAAATATTTAACTTTCAGATAACATTGAAAATGTTTCAAAATTTATTATCATCAAGCTTTTAACAAAGTTGTCTGTTGTTTTAGTTAATTTGTTACAAATACCCCGGCCCAGTTTCATTAAAATATTTGCTATCTTTTTTAATCTAGTATTTAAAATAATCATTTTAAGGTGATCATTTTAATTAGCGTATTTGTATGTACTTCTTAAAATTTGGCAGAAAGTGTAGAACTAAAATGGATTCTAACATTGATACTTGGCATTATTGCGAACTTTCTAACGATTTACAAGAATTGAAGTGCAAAACGAATGAAATAAAAGTTGAAAATATTATTTTTAACCAGTTTTTAACTGTTTGACTTTTCACGATTCTCGCATTCCTAAGCGTATGCATACTTTTTAAAATATTTTGTTTAAATTAGTAACAGCGCAAACTTTTGCCGAAAATTCAAATTGTAAACATTCCTGGAACCTTGGTCTTATAACCCTGCATAGAGAATCTTTTGAATAAGGTTAAATTCAACGCATAAAATCACGATTTCAGTTTGATGGCCTACGTTAACAAGGCGTACCAGTATCACTCCCATGCGACTGTGCCCGTTGTCATTCAGCAGCAGCAGAAGCAGCAGCAGCAGCAGCAGCTGGCACTGCAGCAAAGTCGCGCCTCGGCACAGCAGCCGCAGTCAAGAGTGCAAAGCCAATCCTACTCCTACCAGCCGCAGAATGCCATCCGACACGTTCCTGTTGTTTATCCGTCCGGGCGGGTCTACTACTCGCCTCAGTCCGCCCTGGCAACAGGCAGCCGGAGCTCAACGATGGGCGCTCGAAGCAACTCGACCCAGTCTCAGTCCACTACTACTCGACAATCTCAGAGTCTCGGCGGCTCCAAGGCCTCGGTGGTCAGCAAAAGAAGCGGAAAGTCCAGCATCCAGCAGGAGTATCACGACAAGAAAGTTCGCGGCCTTCTGCTCGCCCCCTACTTCGGCAGAGGGAGGGTTCCCTACCTGATTGCGATCGGCCTAACGGTGGGCGGAATCCTGTTCATCATTGGCGCGGGGGTGGTGTTTGGGCTGCGCTTCCACAACAACATCATGCTGACAATCGACAAGGGCGAGATTTTCGGACCTGTTCTGATTGTCGTCGGGCTGGTGCTGCTGGCTGGCGCGATGAAGTTCTACTTTGATGCGTACTCTGTCAGCAATAAGGAGAGAAGAAAAGTGCAGGTAATGCTTCAGTGAAGCCCATCAGATTTTCAACCTATTTAAATACTGAGCGAAGCAAAACTCAAGACCAAATCGACTTCATTTCAGTCTCCATTCCGGTGCTTAAGTTGACATTACATGCAATAATTAAAGTAATTATCAAATCGTTTGTCATCATTTTCTAACAATTCATTTTTCCTTAACAATAGTATTCTGCCGCTCGCGACAACATGGTCCGAATCAGTGTCATCGATGTCAACCGGAGACAACCAGGGTAAGAGAAGGCTTTTAGAATACTTGTAGTATCAGGTATTTCTTTGAGCATTCCAGATGCTATTTCATGTTTAGCGGCCCTATTTTACAGCGAAGCTATCGTAAGCGGTACATCAACAAACGAAGCTGTGACTCGAACTCCTCATAGGGCCGCGGCAATGGTGTCGCGTCCTTTGAACGCGGACCGGCACTCCACTTCTGGACGCAACCAGGTTTGAATCTTTCCAACATCCTCGATGCTGGAAGTTTTTTCTATAGAATTAAGCTGTACATCTCGGGGAAACTACTGCTCATTTAGTGGATGCAAGGTTCATGAACAAAGAACAGCGATGATGCGATTAACAACGGCGCGGATGACTACGCTGCCAACCATGTCCTCCATGATCCTGACATTTTTTGTCCCTTCAACTAAAACAATTCTTACCGACGTCGCATCAGCAGCTATGTGGCTGTGAGCAGCGCTAAGAAGTTGTAACTTGTAAAAGACTTCAGCAATTATTGTCGTACTTCACTCCGCCGCAGCTGTCATCTTTTAACTTTTCAGCGTTCGTACGCGAGCGACAAGCGGGACAGCGAAATGATGCCACGGTCGGGCAGCGGAACGCCTCTCAGCTATTTGGCAGCAAGAAGACAGCCAATGTAGGGTTTGCAGTTTTTAGTTATTTGTATTAGAACTCTTTACTTTGATAATCAATCGAACCAAAATTTCTTCGCTCAGAGAGGAACCGATCGACAATAGGAACTCCGCGACAGTGCGGGAGGATGTTCAAGCAGGACAAGCTCACGAAATCTATTCGAATTCTTCAATAAGACCCGCTGCAGCTCCAGCACCAAGGGGTTCAACAGCTACTTCCCAAAGGGCTTCAGCAGTTCCTCAAAGCGCTTCGGCAGTGCCTCCACCGAGGGCTTCAGCAGTTTCTCAAAGCGCTTCGGCAGTGCCTCCACCGAGGGCTTCAGCAGTTTCTTCAAAGCGCTTCGGCAGTGCCTCCACCGAGAGCTTCAGCAGTTTCTCAAAGCGCTTCGGCAGTGCCTCCACCGAGAGCTTCAGCAGTTTCTCAAAGCGCTTCGGCAGTGCCTCCACCGAGAGCTTCAGCTTCAGCAACTTCAGCAGTTCCATCACCAAGGGCCTCATCCACTACTTCCCCTAGAGCTTCAGCAGTTCCTTCAAGCCGCGATCCAGCAACTCGTCCACGAAGAGCTTCAGCTGCCTCTCTTCCAAAAGCTTCAGCCGTTCCTCAACAAGTGGCTGTTCAATCGTCTGCTTCAAGACCTTCGACAAATCCTAACACTCGAGCGCCGGCTCCATCAATGGCAAACGCTGCAGTACCGTCGTCAAAAGTTGCTACGACAGCCTCTTCGTTCGCAGTACGTCAACTGGGTCGACAATCGAGAACTACAACTGAAGTTTGAGAAGTGATTAACTTCAAACAATCTTTCTATAAAAATCAAGCTCTAACATCGAGTTCTGGAGGCATCCAGAAATGTAGGTATTATTGAGGGCTTGTTTGTACTTTATACTTTAAACTGTTTATACTAATTAAAATGACTGATCAAATCTTATTTACGACGCTTTACGCATCGGGCACAATCTTCAATGCATAGTCAATAGTTTGCTGATATCCCTTCTTAGTTTAATTCGATATTGATTGACTTGATTTGTATTTTTATTATCCATCTGATCAGCCAATAAACTTCTTACAATTTTTTCTACACCATTTTGTACAGCGAACCCTTTCAATTGCTGCCAGTCAGATGTTTTGCAGCCCTCAATTTTCACTGGATCAAGGAATGAATTTTGTTATATACGAGTGTGGGTAGCTGAAAAATATACTCGCCATTTTAAATCCAAATCGCTTTAAGTAGCGGTAATGGAATGGAGCTTCCCACCTAAAACTTAACTGCGGTGCCTCACTCGACATTTTATTTACAATATTTCTTCAACATGTTTTTTCTGGTGCTTTTTAATTTTTCTTCATGTATAAGATTTGGAAAATCTTTTGCTGCAAAAAAATGCGTCGTTAACAATTTAATCCGAGCAAGAAGCAATGCCCGCTTGTCGCGTTTATAACGAACCTTCTGAGCCATACAATTGCTTTTCTCCAGTCAACAAAAGCAGCAAAGTGGCTCATAATTATAATCGCTAATAATTCATAAATTTTGCATCGCTTCGAGCTCTGGGGCCTTTCTGGCTTAATTGAGCCTAATATTTTCTCATTATTCTCAATGAACTTTCTTTGCCAATTACCGCAATGCGAATGAGTCTAGCAAGCTAATTAAGTTCGCACGTTGCAGCTAGGTTGGCAATTTAGTTATAGAAATTAGCGATCCCATTCAGTGCCTTGCACCTGCTGCGAATTGCGTCGCAGTTTAGATCGCTAAAGAGAAATTTGGTACAGTTAGCGATTTTTTTGTCTCAATTTACTGCAGTTTGCTCTGCCCACTTGACTGTGTGTGCAGTGCGTATCAGGTTTAAACGAAGCGACTTATTTTTGGTATTCGCCGTATTAACATTGCTGGATAAGAAGGCTACATTTGGCCTGCATGGTACATGTAAACACATTTCTGTGTACATTATATGAGTACATTTAGATTATTCCAGCATACCCAGGGAGCAGTTGAAGCGTTTGTGTGTTGGTTGTATCGCCAGTTTTAAAGCAGCTCGAGATATAAGCAGATAAGAGAGCTATGGACCCAACATGAACCCAAATGCCCAGGAATTAATGCCCAGGAAAGGTAGTTCTATGCACGGAACACATATCCCATTAATATTTAGCTACAAAAACTGTAAATGGTCACGGTTAAAGGTTTCTTCGAATAGAAATTTGCTCGAAACTCCAGCGGTGGTCGACATTTAATTATATGTACTATTGCATGTAAATAGTCTAAATACAACGAAATTTTCTGTTCTTTTACTCTGTAACATGCCTACTTAAATAAGTAAGCAGTCTAGAACCTTTTAGTCCGATGTCTTCTTTTAATTACGTACATATGTATGTTAATTACTGTATATGAATTTACATTGCACGTCAAATCCTTGTCCGATAGTAATGGACACAGTTGCTCATGTATGTATCTGTCACTACTGTAATTCTGTATTGTCATGTACATGTATACGAGCAGTCGCAAGTGGCTTTTGCTTAACAGTAGGAATACCACGCCAGACGTCGGGGTGATGACTGAAGGCTCGAGAGACTAGCTGAGGATGTCCAGCAGTTGAAGTTTGCCCATTATTGAAGCTTGATAATAAAAATCTGACATAGTTCCAACAGGATCTTCATAGTCACCTGGTGCCACCTGTTGAAGGTGCCGACGGCGTCGGGGTGATGGCTGAATGCTTGAATGACTAGCTGAGGATGTCCAGCAGTTGATTTTTTCCCACTGTCGAGGCTTGATCAGCGAAACTAGAGAAATTCTTATCAGGCTGTCCATAGTCCCCTGGTGCCACCAGTTGAGGGTCCAGAAGCTCCACCTAGGTGAAGGCTAGTGACCAACGAAGTCAGAACTGATGCAGACACATGTGGTCGACGTGCTGATGAAATTTGGAGACTTGGCAAGGCTGCACTGAGGCGCAGTGCCAATTGGCGCACAGGGGTGTACTGAATACACTAGCACTTATGGGAAAAATCCGACCTTCTGGCAGAATCGTCGAATATCTCGACGGTCTGGAGGGCTGGCGACTTGATTCTTGTTTGAGAAGGTGCGCAACAGAAAGTTAGCCCGTGTTCTTGAATTTCGTGTGCCTGCGTTGCTCCGTTCCGGCGCAGCAAAAAAAATTGTCAGGGGGGATTTCCCCCCCCCTCTTGGAAGTTCTACTGTTAATGAGACAAGTACGGGCGAAAGTCGACGCACGCTAGTAAGGATGCAAGTATACGATCAGCGCATGCATACGCAAGGTTTCACACTGCACAGACAAATGCTTTTGATGTACATGTACATCTTGAAGCGGCCCTTGACTTTCTAATTGTCTGGCATGTGTGTCTATTCGTACATGTACATGTACCTGGCACAGGTGCTAGCGACAAATTCCGTGCTTGAACCTAACTTACTGAGGCCACTCGCAGAATGGAATGATGAAGCTGGGGAGTTCAGTTCAGCTCTGTTCACCCAAAGCACAAAGTCTGCTGGAATTGGTAGCCGAGGCAGGGGATCTGTTTTTTTTTCTAAATGTCTTGTAGGACCAAATATCATATATACACAAGATGGGCCACTCATTAACCACTTATGTGGCCATAGAAGCTAATGTAAAAAAATTGCAACTCGCGACAGCGCGAAAATCAACTACTGAACTCAAGTTCGTCAGTAGTCTCTGCAGTGCATGCATCATTCTTAGTTTGACTGGTAGCTATTTATTAAATTCATGAGAAGTTCTATTAAATTCTCAAAAAATAGCGTCTATGTCCCTAAGCTACTGGGCTCATATATAAGCAACCTATGTCGGCTTTTTCGCACAAGTTACGAAAAACAGCGGTCGCACTTTCCCTATTGTTGTTAAACGAGGGTGGGAAGCCGGGGGCTACCCGCGGATCAGCCCGAAAGGCGGGCTCTGCCGCAAGGATCTGATTGGGCCATACTGCCCGGGGCATGTAGCCGAGAGGCCACAATTGGGACCAGAGCTTAGGACTCTGGTGAGAACCTAGTGAATTGGTGCTACTAGCCCAAACCTACGGTACAAGACACCGCCAACCCAAAAAGTGGAATCAGGGACGGTGCTAGGACCGAGTCCACCCAGGCCACCACCCAACAGACAAGTCCTCGGGAGTGCGCAGAAAAGATTGGAATTAGCAAAAAAAGCTTGGGTTACTACTAAAAGCGGTCCGAGAGCGGGGAAACCCCGAAGTCTTCGGAAATGGCTTAATTATTGGAGCGAGCCCGCATAGCAAAATTACGTATCCAATAGAAAGTGGGACGTCTCCAATACGTAACTTTTTTGGTTGCAGGAACGTCTTTGATACGTATCCAATTTTTATGATCCTCTAAAGAAGCTCGTTTCAACAAAAATGGTGAACAGATAATGCTTGTTATTTTATTGATTATTTATGAATATCATACATATTATAGCTTTATAATTCTAATAAAAAAACTAAACGGATAATTTTACTTTTCTTTTGCCTCTATTGGAGTCTAAAAAAGTAAAATATTTGTTATAACTAGTAAAAGTTTAACAGTTTTATTTGTAATTATAGTTTCCTAGATGTATAATCGATCGCTTTTAAATAGAGTTTTATCAGGGCAAGGGCCTAATAGCTAGTTTTCTGAACTGAACTAATCTTGAGCTTTGCTGCTTGCTGCTTCCGCCCTATACCGACTATACTACTACTAGATTTATACCTACTATATCCTACGAGCTAAATAGGGCCTACTATAGGGCTAAATAAAGTTCGAGAGTTTTTAGATGTGGACAAGGTGGGGGCAGTCTTGGCAGGCAGGGTACAAAGCAAATATAACCTAAAACCCCTTTTTATTTGTTGCTTTTAATTATGCCTTTTAGCATTTCAATTTTCTATCAGACTATCACTAGGGCACCACTACATGGCATGGTTGGAAAAGAAGTGTGTTAGTAAGTTTGATTTAGTCAATATCTTAGACCCTATTTACTAGGGCCAATGTTTTTGTTAATACATAGTGAATTCAGTATAATAATTTAAGAATTGGGTGCTAATTACTGATTTTTGTGATTTTTTGTTACAGTTGTCAACATAATAATAAATGTCCAAAGAATATTTTTGCTGTGCTATCTTTATGGCTTCACTAACTGCAAGCTGCAACTAGGCCTATCAATAATGTTTTTTTGTGCCATCAAACCTATATATTAAAATGCCTTTATATTTAGCTTAGGAATAGGTACCACACTCCGGATCATGTAGTATATTGCCCAAAAATTCAAGCGTGTATTGCCAATTGCCATTGGCCTTGCATGCCAAAATTAGGCATGCACAGTCCATGGTCAGGAAGGTGCAGCGTGTGCGCCGGAATAACATCCATCAAAATTTTTGTTGTGCGCCGCGTGCGCCGAGAAAAAAAATTACTTGTGCGCCATGCGCCGAGAAAAATACACTTGAAAAAGCACCATCAAGTATTAAGTATCTAAATTGAATCAATATCAATGGAAGTTCAAGCAGTTCAATCATGGCTTCTATTTGCAAAATATAAGCAAAAAGACGCAACAAAAGCCGCGAAAGGCGCAAATTTGTTAAGTTTGTTAAGTCGATTAATGAAATTTGAAATAGAAACAACATTGGAAATAACGACTATCGTATCGACTATCGTTTATTTTATTGATTGATTGACATTTTATATACGTTTTTTTATTATTCATTATTATATTGTCACGTACACTGACGTACTTTGTGCGCCATGCGCCGAGCCAAGCACCGATGCACCGAGCCATGCGCCGATGCGCCGAGCCCATGTGCGCGGCGCAGTGAAGTGTGCGCCGTGCGCTGGCAAATTGCTGATTTGCGCCGGAAAATTCCGAGGATTCTACCGTCTTCCTGGCTGTGGTGCACAGTTGGCATGCATCACTCCTGAGAAGATAATATGCGTGCACACCTGGCATGCACTTTATAGAATCACGCGTTAAAAGTTATTGTGAAGTAGAAAAAGGATGAAAAAGTTCATTTTTAAGCGCAAATTTCAAGCTTTCCAGTTTTTTCAAGCTTGTAAAATGGCATTTAAACAAATCTTTGCATGTATAAATTTTCTGCTATAAAAAGTGTTGCCGAAAAGCATAAATAGCAACCAAAGTATCTGGTAATAAGGGTCTATTACATAATTAAAAAAGTATTTTATTGTCATGACATAAAAAAGGTCATTTATTGTTGCAACACTGGCATATTTTTGAGAATGGGCATGCTCTACATTTTTTCCAGCATGCATTTGTAATCATACATGCGCAACCTCCAAAATTCGGTCGGCCATGCGACTTAGTTTTAACAAAAATGCGATGTAGTTTTTGGCCAAAAATGCGACTTACATGTAAAAAAACCCTAACACAAAATTAACGCAACTTTGGGTAAACGGCAGGAGTAACTATGACTGTCTTACAGAGTCAAAATGCCTCGTCAGCTACTTAGTACTACTACTTTGGTATTTTTGGGTGGGCATTGCCGCATTTTTGCGACTTCCTTGGTTGGCTGCCAAATCAGTCGGCTGATCGGCCGACTCGGCTGACTGTTGCGCATGTATGTTTGTAATTATTCAATTTTTGTTCAGGCGTGCACCTAGCATGATCTAGACTATGGAATAGGTATAACCTTTATCTTTGAATCAATACACCTAGCTAGGACTAGGTCTCTAGATCTAAGATTCTAGAATACCTAGAATTGGTAAGGAGTCAAGTCTAAATAGTAAGTAGGATAATAAACCATTTTAATATAGTGTCTTAAAATACTAATAAGGAAACTAGTTGTTAATGTTGTTATATTGCAAACAAATGATTATGATATAGCAAAATCTGTCTAGATTGTAGTTTTATGGTCTATCTTAAAATGATATGCAAAACTAAACTAAAATAAAAGTTGGACATTAGTTATTATTATATATTT
>NIVC01000665.1:0-5000 GCA_002269645.1 Macrostomum lignano
CGGAAACTGTTGGCGACCATTCCGAGGCGTCTCTGACTCACGGCCCAAGTTTTTGTTGCTGATTGACAGGTTGGTTGGGATAATTTTGGATGATTTCTGACTTTTGTTGCGCATGATTTTAGACTGGGATAGATTCTTCTGTAGACATTAAATAGATGCTTAATAGACATTGGATGATAGATGCTTAATAGACATTGGATGATGCTTAATAGACATTGGATGATAGATGCTTAATAGACATTGGATGAAAGATGCTTAATAGACATTGGATGATGCTTAATAGACATTGGATGATAGATGCTTAATAGACATTGGATGATAGATGCTTAATAGACATTGGATGATAGATGCTTAATAGACATTGGATGATGCTTAATAGACATTGGATGATAGATGCTTAATAGACATTGGATGATAGATGCTTAATAGAATTGGATAGATGCTCAATATAAATTGGATAGATGCTCAATATAAATGGATAGATGCTTAATCGACATTGGATAGATGCTCAATATAAATTGGATAGATGCTTAATAGACATTGGATAGATGCTCAATATAAATTGGATTAGATGCTGAATAGACACTGGATAGATGCTTAATAGACATTGGATAGATGCTTAATAGACATTGGATAGATGCTTAATAGACACTGGATGGATGTTAATAGACATTAGATAGATGCTTAATAGACATTGGATAGATGCTTAATAGACATTGGATAGATACTATCAGACACTGGGATAGATGCTTAATAGACATTGGATAGATACTGAATAGACACTGGATAGATGCTTAATAGACATTGGATAGATGCTTAATAGACATTGGATAGATGCTTAATAGACACTGGATGGATGTTTAATAGACATTAGATAGATGCTTAATAGACATTGGATAGATGCTTAATAGACATTAGATAGACTATGCTCAGACATTGGATAGATGCTTAATAGACATTGGATAGATGGCTATCAGACACTAGGATAGATGCTGAATAGACATTGGATAGATGCTGAATAGACATTGGATAGATGCTGAATAGATATTGGATAGATGCTTAATAGACACTGGATGGATGCCCAATAGACATTAGATAGATGCTTAATAGACACTGGATGGATGCTTAATAGACATTAGATAGATGCTTAATAGACATTGGATAGATGCTTAATAGACATTAGATAGACTATGCTCAATAGACATTGGATAGATGCTTAATAGACATTAGATAGACTATGCTCAATAGACATTGGATAGATGCTTAATAGACATTAGATAGACTGTGCTCAATAGACATTGGATAGATGCTTATAGACATTAGATAGACTATGCTCAATAGACATTGGATAGACTATGCTCAATAGACATTGGATAGATGCTTAATGGACATTGGATAGATGCTTAATAGATATTGGATAGATGCTCAATATAAATTGGACAGATGCTTAATAGACACTGGGATAGATGCTTAATAGACACTGGGATAGATGCTTAATAGACATTAGATAGATGGCTATCACACACAGCCAGTCAATGCCAAGCTAATTCCAAACTAACACCGGTCAGTTCAAATTTACTTAATCCCTCAGACGCAGGTCCAACTGGCCCCGGGTGCTCAGCTGCATCGAGCTGATTCTGGCCGGTTTCCCTCTGTTGCACCAGCTGACTGGCCTGGTGGTCCTTCGGCCATCCGGGATGCTCGCTGGCATCACCAGGTCGCACTACGTTAGTAAGCTGGCTCACCTGCTGGGCGGTGGCGGAGCCTGCCCGCCGCCAGCATCTGCGACGAAGTCGACCAGCTGGGGTCGACCGTGTCGCAAGACGACCTGTGCCCGGATATGGGCGGCCGGCTGATGTACTGTCACGACCAGTGGATTGAACGGCGGGCAGCTGTTGAATCCTATGCTAGACACGCCGGTTCCATTGTGTCTGCAGCGGCCGACTGTGCCGCCCAACTGGCCGAGGAGTCTCTGTCCGACCGGCTGTCCGAGTTGATGTCGCAGATGCGACGGCAGGAGGCGCTGAAAGAGGAGCTACTGGCCGACTTGCAGAGTGCCAAGGTGATTGATTAGCTCATTGTCAGGGTCAAATACAGATTGTCAGGGTCAAAAACAGACTGTCAGGGTCAAATACAGGCTGTCAGAATTAAATACACTACCAGGGTCAAATACAGGCTGCCAGGGTCAAATACAGGCTGTCAGGGTCAAATACAGGCTGTCAGGGTCAAATACAGGCTGTCAGGGTCAAATACAGACTGTCAGGTCAAATACAGACTGTCAGGGTCGAATACAGACTGTCAGGGTCAAATACAGACTGTCAGGGTCAAATACAGGCTGTCAGGGTCAAATACAGACTGTCAGGGTCAAATACAGGCTGTCAGGGTCAAATACAGACTGTCAGGGTCAAATACAGGCTGTCAGGGTCAAATACAGACTGTCAGGGTCAAATACAGACTGTCAGGGTCAAATACAGATTGTCAGGGTCACATACAGACTGTCAGGGTCACATACAGACTGTCAGGGTCACATACAGACTGTCAGGGTCACATACAGACTGTCAGGGTCACATACAGACTGTCAGGGTCACATACAGACTGTCAGGGTCACATACAGACTGTCAGGGTCACATACAGACTGTCAGGGTCACATACAGACTTTCAGGGTCACATACGGGCTGTAATCGAACTCAGGGGCTGCGAGCTTGATAATAACTAATCTTTGTTTAAATTTAACTGTTAATTGTTACTAGTATGAACTAATAATTAGTGCTCGCCATTTCCTGTCGTAAGAAACACACCACAAAAGCACTGGAGTAGACAAGGCTTAAGGTTTTTGAGTTCCTCCCTTCCTCTTGACCCCAATTAATGAACTGAGCAAGGCCTCGGTCTCGTAGGCTTAGCCTAGTAGGGAAAAGAGATTTTCCTCCTGTTTAGCGAAGCAAATAAAAGTACAGAGAAAGATTGCGAGCAAAACTGCACCAGGGGGTGAGTTCGAGGTAAGAGATTTTTGCAATCGAGAAGCGAGATCGAATCCGTTTAATCTCTTAATTCTGCGTAGAGGGCTTTAGAGCAGCTCTCGTTATAATATTTTGACTGAATTTGAGCGCCTCGGTGCGTTTAGGAATTCAAGTGTGGTTAAATATGAGTTTTATGCTATACTTTTTACTAGTTTTAATCGTTTTATAAGTGAAACTTTTCAGATCTTAAAGCAATATATAGTGGAATTCTCTATCCTAGAGATCGGAGGGGAATTCTCTATTCTAGGATTTGGAGGGAAATTCTCTATCCTAGAAATCGGAGGGAGTTCTCTATCCTAGAAATCGGAGGGGAATACTCTATTCTAGGATTTGGAGGGAAATTCTCTATCGTAGAAATCGGAGGGGAATTCCCTATCCTAGAAATCGGAGGGGAATTCTCTATCCTAGAAATCGGAGGGGAATTCCCTATCCTAGGAATTGGAGGGGTATTCTCTATTCTAGAAATCGGAGGGGAATTCTCTATCCTAGAAATCGGAGGGGAATTCTCTATCCTAGAAATCGGAGGGGAATTCCCTATCCTAGGAATCGGAGGGGAATTCTCTATCCTAGAAATCGGAGGGGAATTCCCTATCCTAGGAATTGGAGGGGAATTCTCTATTCTAGAAATCGGCGAAGGAAATTCTTTATCCTAGAAATTCGGGAATTCCTAGATAAGGGGAATTCCCGATGCTATAAATAGAATGGCAAATTTGCAAACTACGAGTACTATACATTTTCCGCTTTTCATTTCAACCCGCAGGAGCACGGCGAGACTCTGGTGTCAAACATTAATATCCGGTCTCGACTGCAAGGCGACCGATTCTCCGACGCTATCGCCGTTCGTCGCGTTTTGCGCCGCGTCGCCGATGCCGAGTCGAAATTCAATCGGGCCTGGGCGGAGCGTTGGCAGGGCCCGGTTACCAGGCACCTGGCTGCCGTCACTCTGGCCGAGGAGGCCGAGCGGGTGGCCGCGGCGCTTAAAGAGCGAATGGCCGACCCACCGGAGGCTGATATTAAAGAAGCTGAGCGCCTGCTCAATGAAGCCAACAGCTTGCTGGCCAAAGCAGCCGCTATTGAACGGTGAGTTTATTTCTGTGACTAAACTCTTATCTGATCTGATTTGTCCTTTTCTGACTGGAAATCCATTTTTCAGAGTGGGATTCCATTTTTCAGACTGGGATTCCCTTTCTTAGACTGAGTTTACCCTTTTCAGACTGGGATTCCCTTTCAAGCCGGCGTTCCCCTTCTTATACTAGGATTCCCCTTTTAGACTGGGATTCCCCTTTCAGGCTGGGGCTCCCTTTCTTATACTTCGTATACTAGGATTCCTCTTTTCAGACTGAGATTCCCCTATTCAGACTGGGATTCCCATTTTCATGCTGGGGTTCCCCTTCTTATACTAGGATTCCCCTTTTCAGACTGGGATTCCCATTTTCATGCTGGGGTTCCCTTCTTATACCAGGATTCCCCTTTTTCAGACTGGGATTCCCGTTTTCAAACTAGGATTCTCCTTTTTTAGACTGCGCTTTTCCTTTTCAAACTGGAATATTCTCTTTGATAGCTGCTCGTATTCGCCTTGGCATAAAAAGTGCAAACCCAAGTTCAACTGGTCTAAACAAACAAAAATTTATGCAGACCCGACGTGGCCAGCAAGCTTAGCGAAGTGTGCCGACAAGCCGAGTCCGACACGGAGCGCCGCCGGCTGATGCAGCAGCGCAACGCCGAATTGGCCGACTTGGCCCGGCGCACCGAGGACTGGGCCAGCATCGGCATGGACATCCTCGGCCGGAGCGATGTCGGCCTCGACGAGCTCGACGAATTGCTGCGCCACCAGCCGAGCCTGTCGAATTTGGACACCCTGAGCGACTTGATGGCGCCGCCGGCCTTGCGCACCAAGCTCACCACCTTGGCTAGCCAGGCGCACACTTTAGGCGCTACTTTGGCGCGCCAACGAGACGATCTGAAGCGCTGCAGGCAGAAACT
>NIVC01000665.1:10000-135000 GCA_002269645.1 Macrostomum lignano
CAGAGCAACAAAATTTAGAAAAACAAAGTTAAGACGGAGTCTTCAGCTCTTTCACTGGACCTCCTGTTATTCGCTGGGACAATCCTCGTATATTTCTGTCATATTTTCACTTCATACAGATATTGTCATTGTGATGTGAGGGCACAGAGATTGATGTAATCAAATTACTTTGTTAATCATTTTGTGTTTACTTTGAAATTCAAATTTCTACAATAGGCTGTGCTCACAATTCTATTGGTCTGTATTTATACAATACACTGTTCGCGCACGCAGATTTGTGCAGGAATCTCTATATATTTATTAATTACCAGTCATATCGTTTGTGCAGCTTGTTCTGTAGGAAATTTTTCGATCCTCTACAGCACAAACTTTGAAAGTAGTATCACCGATATATCATTCTTTGCCTCTTCGATTTATCAATCATATGTGTGGTTCAAAGGTTTTTTAAAACTGCTTTGATTAGTTCAGCTGTGTTTGGTGTACTTTAGATGTTTATCTATCAAATGTACAGTCCTGATTGATATTGTGCATGCATTCGTCTGAATACGGGTCCATTCGTTCCCTGTTACCCTTCTCCAATCCCTTACCCCAATGCACACACGCCCCTCCCCAATCCTTTACCCCAATGTACACACGCCCCTCCCCAATCCCTTACCCCAATGTACACACGCCCTTCCCCAATCCCTTACCCCAATGTACACACGCCCCTCCCCAATCTTTTACCCCAATGTACACACGCTCCTCCCCAGTCCCTTACCCCAATGTACACACGTCCCTCCCGAATCTCTTACCCCAATGTACACACGCCCCTCCCCAATCTTTTACCCCAATGTACACACGCCCTTCCCAATCTCTTACCCCACTGTACACACGTCCCTCCCGAATCTCTTACCCCAATGTACACACGCCCTTCCCCAATCCTTTACCCCAATGTACACACGCCCCTCCCCAATCTTTTACCCCAATGTACACACGCTCCTCCCCAATCCCTTACCCCAATGTACACACGCTCCTCCCCAATCCCTTACCCCAATGTACACACGTCCCTCCTGAATCTCTTATCCAATGTACACACGCCCTTCCCCAATCCCTTACCCCAATGTACACACGCCCTTCCCCAATCCCTTTACCCCAATGTACACACGCCCTTCCCCAATCCCTTACCCCAATGTACACACGCCCTTCCCCAATCCCTTTACCCCAATGTACACACGCCCTTCCCCAATCCCTTACCCCACTGTACACACGCCCTCCCCAACTCCCACCCCAATGTACACAACTTGTGCATACTTCATTCAGCATTAATAAGGCGCTATCTGTTTGATTAACGACAGCAGATAATTATTTCTGCGATAAAGTTAAGGATATTAAATAAATCATATTTTTTAAAGTATCTATTTCAAACATCTTATTGCCTATCTCAGACTTTTGCGTTTTTTGTTTTTTGGATTTATAATCTCAACTGCTGCTTAATTCTTTAATTACTATACCTGAATCCGTCTGCAGTTGAGAGCAAACATTAACGTTATTTTTTTCTTGTGGGATTTCGCTTTCTTTTTTGCTGATAAATGTTTTGTTTTTTTCATATGTAGTTTATTTATTTAATTCGTGTTGATGCTGTTCCGTATCTGCTTAGGTGTTAGCATTCACTCAGTAGAACAGAAACTGAATAATTGTCTCTCAAATTTTCCTACACTACCTCCGCTTATTGGTTTATGGAATCTTTCATTGATTAGGCGATCAATCAGAAATTTTCATCAGTCGATCTCAACAGACAATCGCACACACCCAGTAATTTCTCATTCCTTTGGTGTTTGGTGCACAGTTCAGTACGTCATGTACTTTTTTAACTGTTATAGAGAGCTTTGTGTATATGCTGATATAGCATAATAAGACAAATATTTAATTCTTATTGATTTGTTTTCAATCTTTATATAAGAATGCTTTGTTTGAATTGTACACAAATTACAATTGGGGAGAATATATTTATACTTCAGTATCACGCGGTCATAAATTAAAACACTTCCGTGATGCATTGAGTTGTTTGC
Source organism: Macrostomum lignano (assembly GCA_002269645.1). NCBI lineage: Eukaryota > Metazoa > Platyhelminthes > Macrostomidae > Macrostomum > Macrostomum lignano. Next base: position 12,049 of record NIVC01000665.1, read on the forward strand.
TTCAGTTCGATTTTCTTTCAAATTGTTTCTTTTTTGCGCGTTTTCTTTGTCTCTGTCCCTCCCTCTGCAGTTTGTTATGTTGTCCTCTGTACGCAATTTTCGATTGGGTTGGTCTCTAAAGCCGTCTCACTGTCATATTTGTGATTTTTATTTAAACTGATGATGAGCTCCATTTTCTGCTTTGTTTCCTTTCTAATTAATTAGATTAGGTTTGTTGCCTTCAACATTAGCTTTGTACCTTCCCTACACCCTTCCCTACACCCTTCCCTACACCCTTCCCTGCACCCTTACCTACACCCTTTCCTACACCCTTCCCTACACCCTTCCCTACACCCTTCCCTACACCCTTCCCTGTACCCTTCCCTGCACCCTTCCCTACACCCTTCCCTGCACCCTTCCCTACACCCTTCCCTACACCCTTCCCTACACCCTTCCCTACACCCTTCCCTGTACCCTTCCCTACACCCTTCCCTACACCCTTCCCTACACCCTTCCCTACACCCTTCCCTACACCCTTCCCTACACCCTTCCCTACACCCTTCCCTGCACCCTTCCCTGCACCCTTCCCTGCACCCTTCCCTGCACCCTTCCCTGCACCCTTCCCTACACCCTTCCCTACACCCTTCCCTACACCCTTCCCTACACCCTTCCCTGCACCCTTCCCTGCACCCTTCCCTGCACCCTTCCCTACACCCTTCCCTACACCCTTCCCTGCACCCTTCCCTGCACCCTTCCCTACACCCTTCCCTACACCCTTCCCTACACCCTTCCCTACACCCTTCCCTACACCCTTCCCTACACCCTTCCCTACACCCTTCCCTACACCCTTCCCTATACCCTTCTCTGCACCCTTCCCTACACCCTTCACTGCACCCTTCCCTGCACCCTTCCCTACACCCTACCCTACACCCTTCCCTGCACCCTTTTCCTACACCCTTCCCTAGACTTTTCCTACACCCTTCCCTACTTTCTTATTCCATTCATCTAATGTCTCAGGTAGATCCGTCACCCTTCATTCCCTGCACTGCAAAAGTCTCAGGTAGATCCGCCACCCTTCATTCCCTGCACTGCAAAAGTCTCAGGTAGATCCGCCACCCTTCATTCCCTGCACTGCAAAAGTCTCAGGTAGATCCGCCACCCTTCATTCCCTGCACTGCAAAAGTCTCAGGTAGATCCGCCACCCTTCATTCCCTGCACTGCAAAAGTCTCAGGTAGATCCGCCACCCTTCATTCCCTGCACTGCAAAAGTCTCAGGTAGATCCGCCACCCTTCATTCCCTGCACTGCAAAAATCTCAGGTAGATCCACCACTCTTCATTCCCTGCACTGCAAAAATCTCAGGTAGATCCGCCACTCTTCATTCCCTGCACTGCAAAAATCTCAGGTAGATCCACCACTCTTCATTCCCTGCACTGCAAAAATCTCAGGTAGATCCGCCACTCTTCATTCCCTGCACTGCAAAAATCTCAGGTAGATCCACCACTCTTCATTCCCCGCACTGCAAAAATCTCAGGTAGATCCACCACTCTTCATTCCCCGCACTGCAAAAATCTCAGGTAGATCCGCCACTCTTCATTCCCTGCACTGCAAAAATCTCAGGTAGATCCACCACTCTTCATTCCCTGCACTGCAAAAATCTCAGGTAGATCCGCCACTCTTCATTCCCTGCACTGCAAAAATCTCAGGTAGATCCACCACTCTTCATTCCCCGCACTGCAAAAATCTCAGGTAGATCCACCACTCTTCATTCCCTGCACTGCAAAAGTCTCAGGTAGATCCGCCACTCTTCATTCCCTGCACTGCAAAAGTCTCAGGTAGATCCGCCACTCTTCATTCCCTGCACTGCAAAAGTCTCAGGTAGATCCACCACCCTGACATCTCCGATGCTGTTCATGACGTCATCAAGACTGGGCGACAGCAGAGTCTACAGCAATAACGGCAGAAGCAGAGCCAGCAGCAGCAGCAGAAGATAGCCTTTTCTTGACCGAGAAGATTCGCTTGCCACACACAAAATGCAAGATTCCCATTTGGTTCTGCTGCTTTTATTGTGCCTAGTCTGCTTCAGCAGGGCCATGCAGGACTCGGAGCGGCTGCGGCTCAGAGACAAGGCCAAGTCCATGTTTCAGCACGCCTACGACAACTACATGACTCACGCCTACCCGGCGGACGAGCTCATGCCCGTCAGCTGCCGAGGCCGCTACCGCGGCTCTGAACCGTCCAGAGGCGACATCGACGACTGCCTTGGCAACTATTCTCTGACGCTGATTGACAGCTTGGATACTCTGCTGCTGCTCAACGAGCCTGAGCAGTTTGAGTACGCTGTCCGACTGGTTGTCGACAATGTCCGATTCAACACTGACGTGGTCGTGTCCGTGTTCGAGGCCAACATCCGGGTTGTTGGCGGCCTGCTTGGCGGTCACGTGGGCTCGCTGGTGCTGAAGCATCGGTTCGGCCGGATGTCCTGGTACAGCGACCAGCTGCTGTCCATGGCTGTGGATCTGGGCAACCGGCTTCTGCCGGCATTCAACACCAGCACTGGCATTCCCTATCCTAGGGTGAACCTGCGGCACGGCGTGCCCGACAGGTGAGGGGTCGGGTGGGGGGGTGGTTAGTGTCGCGGCTTTTGGACGGGTCAAAGAGATCAAAGAGATTGTCATTGTCAAATGTGAGAGTGCTCAGCTGACCCCTCCCCATTAGGTGTCGTATCTTATTAAGACGGGTCAGCTGACCTCCCTATTAGATATCGCATCTTATTAAAGAGGGGTCGGTTGACCTCCCTATTAGATATATCGTATCTTATTAAGAGGGGTTAGCTGACCTCCCTATTAGATATACCGTATCTTATTAAGAGGGGCCAGTTGACCTCCGTATTAGGTGTCGTATCTTATTAAGACGGGTCAGCTGACCTCCCTATTAGAAATCGCATCTTATTAAAGAGGGGTCAGCTGACCTCCCTATTAGATATATCGTATCTTATAAAAGAGGGTCAGTTGACCTCCCTATTAGATATATCATATCTTATAAAAGAGGGGTCAGCTGACCTCCCTATTAGATATATCGTATCTTATAAAAGAGGGTCAGTTGACCTCCCTATTAGATAAATCATATCTTATAAAAGAGGGTTCAGTTGACCTCCCTATTAGATATATCGTATCTTATAAAAGAGGGGTCAGCTGACCTCCCTATTAGATATATCGTATCTTATAAAAGAGGGTCAGTTGACCTCCCTATTAGATAAATCATATCTTATAAAAGAGGGGTCAGTTGACCTCCCTATTAGATATATCGTATCTTATAAAAGAGGGGTCAGCTGACCTCCCTATTAGATGTCGTATATTAGTAAGGGTGGTCAGCTGACCTATTAGATGTCGTATCAGAGTAGCGGTAGCATCTGACTAAAGAGAGGTCAATTGACCTCCCTATAAGATACCATATACCACTAGACCCCGTGATGAGCAGTGCACTGTATAAATAATCCAATGAATGGCAGGTTCGCCAGAAACCAGCACCAGGACACATGTACAGCTTGCGCAGGCAGCATGCTATTGGAATTTGCCGCTCTGTCTCGCTTCTCTGGTAATCCCGAGTTCGAACTCCGCGCCAGACGCGCTTTGGACGCTCTGTGGAGCCAGCGAAATCTGCACTCCAACCTGGTTGGCACCGTTATTAACATTCACAACGGAGACTGGGTCCGGAAGGAGAGCGGAATCGGGGCTGGCATCGACTCCTACTATGAGTACCTGTTCAAGGCCTACGTGCTGCTAGGGGAGGAGGTGAGTGGGCTGTCTTTGTTCTGGGTTGCTGTGAATCAGAATTGAGAGCTCAGCCAATTAGAAGTGAGGGCTCAGCCAATCAGAATTTAAGGCTCAGCCAATTAGAATTGAAGGCTCAGCCAATCAGGAGTGAGAGCTCAGCCAATCAGGAGTGAGAGCTCAGCAAAACAGGTGTGAGAGCTCAGCCAATCAGGAATGAGGGCTCAGCCAATCAGGAGTGAGGACCCAGCCAATCAGGAATGAGGGCTCAGCCAATCAGGAGTAAGGACCCAGCCAATCAGGAATGAGGGCTCAGCCAATCAGGAGTAAGAGCCCAGCCAATCGAAAGTGAGTGCAAATAACTCAGCCAATCGCTAATTGTCCACCTCAGGTGTACCTGCACCGATTCTCCAAGCACTACGAGGCGGTGCAAAACTACCTGCAACTGTGCCGACCGCCTCTGCTATCCGACGTCCTGATGCACCAGCCTCTGACTCGGACCAGAAACTTCATGGACGCATTGGCGGCATTTTGGCCGGGGCTTCAGGTCATGACTGGCGACTTGAAACCCGCCGTGGAACTGCACGAGATTCTCTATCAGGTTTGGATTCGGGACTGTGTCGGACTAGATATTCAAGACTAGAGAATCCGGAACCAGATATTCGGGACTAAAAATCTGGGACTATATATCGGGAGCAGAAAATCCGAGACTGTAGACTCCCGGGACTAGATATCCGGGACTAGCTAAATCCGGTGTCACGTCAGTAGTAGTATTATACCATACAAAATTGCCAGCAAACCATCTGTCAGAAGCAACTAATATTAACTCTTATTAAGGATAAATTTGACATTTTTCACTCCATTTTCGCTCGTCTTTACTACGCTCAACTCGCTCCGCTCATCCTCGCTTCATTTCTGTCAAAATGTCAAATTTATCCTTAATAGCATTAATACTACCATTGTTTCTAAAATTTCGCCCTCTTCGTTCGCTTTTGGTTTGCTGGCAATTTTGTATGGTATAATACTACCAACACTTCCAAACACTTCTATCTCTTCTATCTCTTCCAACACTTGCAACACATCTAACACTTCTATTACACACTAACCCGATCGCGCCCCGCAGGGGCTTGGGGCACAAAAGCATTTTTTCTGTTACTTAAAATGAACCGAGCTTACAACTTTTCAGTAAGTGATACTTTTGAAACTATTGCTAAAAATGCAGAGATAATAAAACAGCATATATTGAATGGATACCTTTTGGTCCAGGTGGTCCAGCGCTACAACTTCATCCCGGAAGCGTTCACGCCCGACTTTCACGTTCACTGGGCTCATCACCCTCTCCGGCCTGAGTTCATCGAGTCCACGTACTTTCTATACAAAGCCACGCGCGATCCGCACTACCTGGAGGTGGGCAAGCGGGTTATTGATAACTTGGAGAAGTACTCGAGGACTGAATGCGGCTACGCCGCCATCTCCGACGTGCGGACTATGGAGAAATCTGATCAGCTGGACAGCTTCGTGCTGGCTGAGACATTTAAGTGAGCGGGAAGGAGATCTTTCAAAGGGGATATTTTAGGGTGGGGGGATTACATGTAGTCTGGTGCCTCAGATGTTGCCCATTTCTGAAATAAATCTCCTCTTCCCCGAATCTTCTAGTCCCTAATTATCCCAATGCATAAATATCCTCTGTCCTTAAGTATCCTAATATCTAAGTATCCCCAAATTATCCCAATCCCGTAAGGTCCCAATCTATAAATATCCTAATCCCTTGATATCCCAATCTATAAATATCCTAATCCATAAATATCCCAATCCCTGTATGTCCCAATCTATAAATATCCCAGTTCCTAAATATCCCAATCCATAAATATCCCAATGCCTTAATGTCCCAATCTATAAATATCCTAATCCCTTAATATCCCAATCTATAAATATCCTAATCCATAAATATCCCAATCCCTGTATGTCCCAATCTATAAATATCCCAGTCCCTAAATATCCCAATCCATAAATATCCCAATGCCTTAATGTCCCAATCCATAAATATCCCAATCCCTTAATATCCCAATCTATAAATATCCTAATCCCTTGACATCCCAATCCATAAATATCCCAATCCATAAATATCCCAATCCATAGATATCCCAGTCCCTAATTTTCCCAATCTCGAACTATCCCAATTGATAAATATCCCAATCCCTAAATATTGCGATGCCTAAGTCTCCCAATCCATTAACCCCCAATCCTTGAATCTCCCAGTTCCCCTAAGCCCCATTATGTATTCCATAAATCCTTAATCTCAACTATCCCAATTCACTGTTCCCCATCTCACTCACTCCACGCCGTCCCATTTCGCCGCCGCAGGTACCTGTACCTTCTATTCGCGAACGATTCCGACCTTCCAGTGGATTTGGACGCCTACGTGTTCACCACAGAGGCCCACCTGTTGCCGCTTGAGCTGGCCAACTTGGCTATTAAACCGCCGGAATCTGCCGGTGAATAATCCCTTTGTGTTTGCGGACGTTTGGGACCTTCAGCCATTCACTCCCCCATTAAAAAATTACTCCCCATTCACCATTCACTCCCCAATCACCATTAACCATTCACTCATTCGCTCACTCACTCACTCATTCATTCATTCACTCACTCATTCATTCACTCACTCGCTCACTCTATCACTCACTCATTCACTTACTCACTCACTCACTCACTCACTCATTCATTCACTCACTGGCTCAATCTATCACTCATTCACTCACTCACTCACTCACTCACTCACTCACTCACTCGCTCACTCATCCATTCACTCACTGGCTCAATCTATCACTCATTCACTCACTCACTCACTCACTCACTCACTCATTCATTCACTGACTGGCTCACTCTATCACTCATTCACTCACTCACTCATTCACTTACTCACTCACTCACTCACTCATTCACTTACTCACTCACTCACTCACTCATTCACTTACTCCCTCACTCACTCACTCATCCATTCACTCACTGGCTCACTCTATCACTTATTCACTCACTCACTCACTCACTCACTCACTCACTCACTCACTCACTCACTCACTCACTCACTCACTCACTCACTCACTCACTCACTCATTCACTCACTCACTCACTCACTCACTCATCCATTCACTCGCTCACTCTATCACTTACTCATTCACTCACTCACTCACTCACTCACTCACTCACTCATTCATTCACTCACTGGCTCACTCTATCACTCTATCACTCACTCACTCACTCACTCACTCACTCACTCACTCACTCACTCACTCACTCACTCACTCACTCACTCACTCATTCATTCATTCACTCACTCACTCACTCATTCATTCATTCACTCACTCACTCACTCACTGGCTCACTCTATCACTCATTCACTCACTCACTCATTCATTCATTCACTCACTCACTCACTCACTGGCTCACTCTATCACTCATTCACTCACTCATTCATTCATTCACTTACTCACTCACTCACTGGCTCACTCTATTACTCATTCACTCACTCACTCACTCACTCACTAATTCATTAGCTCCCCATCCGCATGAACTCCAGCACCGTCCGCGTCAACCAGTCGACGCCAGCCTCAGCAGCAGCAGGCGGCGCTGCTGTCAGTCATGAATGACAGCTGCCCGAACTACAACCTGCGCAGGCGACTGTTCGGAGCCGACGACACCGCCTTCCACTGGCGCCGTAGGCTGCAACTGAAACCGTCTGTAGCTCCGGGCGCAGCCATTCCCGATGCCAGCCAGCAGAAGAGCGTCCTGCCGTTCGATCCCAGAGAGCTGGACGCCAACAACCCGGAGCAGCAGGCCGCCCTGGTCAGCATGGGCATCGCCACAGTGCGCACAGGCAGCGGGCAGCTGCAGCTGTTCCACAATCCCGACAATGCCGAGTCGCCCGAACTGGGCCGGGTAGGCCTGGCCTTTATGCAGGCTATGATCAACTTGGCCGCTATGACCGTTAATAAGAATGAGCAGATGCAGCATCCGCCTAATTATTTGTATTGCCCGATTCCTGCGAGCTCCAAGGACTCATTCAATGCCACTATTTTGGGTGAGCGGTGTGCGTCTCTTGAGGTTTCTGGAGTTGGTATCTCAGCTTGATAATGGTCATTTCACTGTCACTAATCTGCCAGGGTCATCACTAATCCACCGGGGTCATCACTAATCCACTGTGGTCATCACTAATCAACTGGGGTCATCACTAATCCACTGGGGTCATTACTTATCCACGGGGTCATCACTAATCCACTGGGGTCATCACTAATCCACTGTGGTCATCACTAATCAACTGGGGTCATCACTAATCCACTGGGGTCATTACTTATCCACTGGGGTCATCACTAATTCACTGAGGTCATCACTAATCCACTGGGGTCATAACTAATTCACCGAGGTCATCACTAATCCACTGGGGTCATCACTAATCCACTGTGGTCATCACTAATCAACCGGGGTCATCGCTAATCCACTGGGGTCATCACTAATCCACTGGGGTCATAACTAATTCACCGAGGTCATCACTAATCCACTGGGGTCATCACTAATCCACTGTGGTCATCACTAATCAACCGGGGTCATCGCTAATCCACTGGGGTCATCACTAATCCACTGGGGTCATTACTTATCCACTGGGGTCATCACTAATTCACTGAGGTCATCACTTATCCACTGGGGTCATCACTAATCCACTGGGGTCATCACTAATCCACCGGGGTCATCGCTAATCCACTGGGGTCATCACTTATCCACTGGGGTCATCACTAATCCACTGGGGTCATTGCCAATCCGCCCGCAGGCTCCACGGAGACTCAGGTCGGCCCATCCCAGTTCGGTCCGCCAATGTCTGTCACTGGAGAGTCGCACCTGGGTTACCTGCTCTGGCCGTCGCGTCCCGGCGGCATCGACGGCTGCACCTTGGAGTCTCTGGACCCGCTGCCGCGGCTGTCGGCAAGCCGCCCGATGCCCTGGCTGCTGGTGCTGCGCCGCGGCGGCTGCCTGTTCGTTCAGAAGGCGCGCAACGCCGAAGCAGTGGGTGCAGCTGGAGTGATCATCGCCGACAACCAGCCGGTTGATCTGACGGGAGCCAGTCTGGGCAGCGAGCAGGTGCTGTTCGCCATGTCTTCTGACGGCGGCCCGAATGTCACTCTGCCAGCTGTGTTCACCTTCTCCAGAGATGCGCGCAACCTGCTGGACTTGGCGCTGTTCTTCAGCGGCCCAGCCCCGATTGTGCTGGCTGGCAGGAAGCTGAGCCACGAACGGCTGTCCGAGCACTGGGAGAGCGTACAGGGACTGCTGGACGGTCAGTACTCGGGGCTGACGGTGAGTCATTCAGTATACACTTGAAGTACACCTGCATGAGGTACCTGAGTATACCTGCATGAAGTACCTGAGTATGCCTGCATGAAGTACCTGAGTGAGTATACTTGCATGAAGTACCTGAGTATGCCTGCATGAAGTACCTGAGTGAGTATACTTGCATGAGGTACCTGAGTATACCTGCATGAAGTACCTGAGTATGCCTGCATGAAGTACCTGAGTGTGCCTGCATGACGTACCTGAGTATGCCTGCATGAAGTACCTGAGTGTGCCTGCATGAAGTACCTGAGTATGCCTGCATGAAGTACCTGAGTATACCTGCATGAAGTACCTGAGTATACCTGCATGAAGTACCTGAGTATGCCTGCATGAAGTACCTGAGTATACCTGCATGAAGTACCTGAGTATACCTGCATGAAGTACCTGAGTATGCCTGCATGAGCTACCTGAGTATACCTGCATGAGCTACCTGAGTATGCCTGCATGAGGTACCTGAGTATACCTGCATGAAGTACCTGAGTATACCTGCATGAGCTACCTGAGTATGCCTGCATAAGGTACCTGAGTATGCCTGCATAAGGTACCTGAGTATGCCTGCATGAGGTACCTGAGTATACCTGCATGAAGTACCTAAGTATACCTGCATGAGCTACCTAAGTATGCCTGCATAAGGTACCTGAGTATGCCTGCATAAGGTACCTGAGTATGCCTGCATGAAGTACCTGAGTATACCTGCATGAAGTACCTGAGTATACCTGCATGAAGTACCTGAGTATACCTGCATGAAGTACCTGAGTATACCTGCATGAAGTACCTGAGTATACCTGCATGAAGTACCTGAGTATACCTGCATGAAGTACCTGAGTATACCTGCATGAAGTACCTGAGTATACCTGCATGAGCTACCTGAGTATGCCTGCATGAGCTACCTGAGTATGCCTGCATGAGCTACCTGAGTGTGCCTGCATGAGCTACCTGAGTATGCCTGCATGAGCTACCTGAGTATGCCTGCATAAGGTACCTGAGTATGCCTGCATGAGGTACCTGAGTATACCTGCATGAAGTACCTGAGTATACCTGCATGAAGTACCTGAGTATACCTGCATGAAGTACCTGAGTGTGCCTGCATGAAGTACCTGAGTATACCTGCATGAAGTACCTGAGTATACCTGCATGAGGTACCTGAGTATACCTGCTTGAAGTACCTGAGTATACCTGCATGAAGTACCTGAGTATACCTGCTTGAAGTACCTGAGTATACCTGCATGAGGTACCTGAGTATACCTGCATGAGGTACCTGAGTATGCCTGCATAAGGTACCTGAGTATGCCTGCATAAGGTACCTGAGTATACCTGCATAAGGTACCTGAGTATGCCTGCATAAGGTACCTGAGTATACCTGAATAAGGTACCTGAGTATACCTGCATGAGGTACCTGAGTATACCTGCATAAGGTACCTGAGTATACCTGCATAAGGTACCTGAGTATACCTGCATGAAGTACCTGAGTATACCTGCATGAAGTACCTGAGTATACCTGCATGAAGTACCTGAGTATACCTGCATGAGGTACCTGAGTATGCCTGCATAAGGTACCTGAGTATACCTGCATAAGGTACCTGAGTATGCCTGCATGAGCTACCTGCAGTATGCCTGCATAAGGTACCTGAGTATGCCTGCATGAGCTACCTGCAGTATGCCTGCATGAGCTACCTGAGTGTGCCTGCATGAGCTACCTGAGTGTGCCTGCATGAGCTACCTGCAGTATCCTTGGTACATTTAAAGTACATTCTGGCCTTCGTTCCTTGAAATATTTTCCAGGAATAGATTAATTATCATTAAGCTACTAAAAAACAGTCAAATGCTTCCCAATGAAACATGATAATATGATTAACTCTTATAATCTTATTTTTCAGAGTACATTATTCTCCACTGCTGTAGGCCTGCAATGCAGGCTTAAAGTACATTTCATTTTTTTCCTGATTCTGTGTGTATCTGATTTCCTGTGCAACTTCTGTTCTGAGATTCTCATTTAAACTTTTTTCTTTTAATCGTGCCTAAATGCTAATTTTGCTTTGAGTGTGCCATGCTCTTTTTCTCTCAGATCAGGGGACTCCATGTCGTTGGAATGGGTTCAGATGGCACTGGAATGGATTGAGATGGCACTGGATTGGATTGAGATGGCACTGGAATCGATTGAGATGGCACTGGATTGGATTGAGATGGCACTGGATTGGATTGAGATGGCACTGGATTGGATTGAGATGGCACTGGAATAGATTGAGATGGCACTGGATTGGATTGAGATGGCACTGGATTGGATTGAGATGGCACTGGATTGGATTGAGATGGCACTGGAATAGATTGAGATGGCACTGGAATGGATTGAGATGGCACTGTAATCGATTGAGATGGCACTGGAATGGATTGGGATGGCACTGGAATGGATTGAGATGGCACTGGATTGGATTGAGATGGCACTGGAATAGATTGAGATGGCACTGGATTGGATTGAGATGGCACTGGATTGGATTGAGATGGCACTGGATTGGATTGAGATGGCACTGGAATAGATTGAGATGGCACTGGATTGGATTGAGATGGCACTGTAATCGATTGAGATGGCACTGGAATGGATTGGGATGGCACTGGAATGGATTGAGATGGCACTGGATTGGATTGAGATGGCACTGGATTGGATTGAGATGGCACTGGATTGGATTGAGATGGCACTGGAATAGATTGAGATGGCACTGGAATAGATTGAGATGGCACTGGAATGGGTTGAGATGGCACTGGATTGGATTGAGATGGCACTGTAATCGATTGGGATGGCACTGGAATGGATTGGGATGGCACTGGAATGAATTGAGATGGCACTTGAATGGGTGGAAATGGCACTGAAATGGATTGAAATGGCACTGAAATGGATTGAAATGGCACTGGAATGGATTGAAATTGATGGAGATGGCACTGAAATCAATTGAGATCGCACTGAAAGCATTCGAAACCACACTGAAGCATTACAATTACAGTATTATCTGGATATTAACTCACTCGCTTCCATCCCCGCCTCTCAGGTGACTCAAAGCTATTCTGTCCACGCCGAGCCGGACTCTCCGCCTGGCGCAGGCGGCTTCTCCTGCTCCACCTCCTGGAGTCAGGCAGGCGGCATGCAGCTGACAGTCAGCCTGGACCCCGGCATCGCCGAGATCTACAAGGCCGACAACCTCACGCTCTATTGGCAGGCCTTGGAGTCTCGCCTAATTGACTCAAGCAACCTGGCTCAGTTCTACGATTCTCAGCCTATGCTCAAACTGATTTGGGATGCCATTTTCTTAGCGGAATCCTACTCGGCTGCCGAGCTGCCTCTGCTGCTGTCTGCCGACAAGATTGGTCCGGTAGTGAAGCTTTTCGCCTATCTGAGGTGCAATCCTCTGCCTTACGGTCAAGCCGACTCATCCTACAACTTCTATCGATATTACTCCCCACCTGGCGCTTTTATTGTTAAACGGTACAGCTTTGTAGCCGTGCCGGTCACTGAGGATGAGCACTGATGACCGTCTTCTATTGCTCTTCTGTCTCTCCTGCTATCTCTCCTCTCTTTATTAATTTGGTTTTTGAATTTCTTATTTATCATATTGTTATCTATTGTATTTATTGTATTAAATATATGCGCTCCATTGCGATCAAATTCCCCAATGTGCACCCGCCGCAGGCCAACCCCTACCCCCAATGCACACCCACCTCAGGCCAACCCCTACCCCAATGTACACCCACCTCAGGCCAACCCCTACCCCAATGTACACCCGCCTCAGGCCAACCCCTACCCCAATGTACACCCGCCTCAGGCCAACCCCTACCCCAATGTACACCCGCCTTAGGCCAACCCCTACCCCAATGTACACCCACCTCAGGCCAACCCCTACCCCCAATGTACACCCGCCTCGGGCCAACCCCTACCCCAAATGTACACCCGCCTCGGGCCAACCCCTACCCCAATGTACACCCACCTCGGGCCAACCCCTACCCCCATGTACACCCGCCTCGGGCCAACCCCTACCCCAAATGTACACCCGCCTCGGGCCAACCCCTACCCCAAATGTACACCCACCTCAGGCCAACCCCCTAATATTCTAAATCAGTTTCTACATCCGAATAAGCTTTCGTATTTAAATTGTCACAAGGAGCTTGCAGAGCATGACTTGCCCACCCGTGCAGCAGCAGATGCAGCGCAGACACCCGCCCTAAAACTTCTGCACCAATGTCTTATGTAGTGGTAAAGGCCTTTTCAATTCGTATTTCTCTCTTTGAACTTTGATTTTTTGTCTATTTTTGTTTCCTTGGTTGAAATTTCGCAGTTCTACTTTAGATTTACCTGACTTGAAATCGCCTGGTTATTGTCAAGCTTAATTTCTTATTTATAGACATTCCGCCTTGACAATCAATCATACTACTTAAACTGCCCAAGCTGTATACACTCGTAGTAGTCATGCGCGGAAATGCGGTCTTATTTTTTAATGAGCGCGTTTTGAATTCTTGTAATTTGAATGGAATGCCTAGTTCGTATGTATTTGCACTGCTCTCGTACACTCGATGAGTTTCACTCTCCTATCTGTGCAGCAGGGCTCCTAGTAGTATGCAATGCGTTTTTTGTTTTCATGCTTTGAACTAAATTTATTGAATGTACCGCTGGCCTACACGGCCTGGTTCATCGCTCAATCAGTCAGAGAATATTTTTTAATTTACTACTAATATTGACACAATTTGTTTTAATTGCTCTCCGAAAACTTCTGAGCTCATATTGTAGAATGGCTTGATAATTGATTGCTGTTTTTTAATTTGCTATTTAAAATAATTAACTGGTAAATCACCGTCAAATGTATACCCGCTGTAATCAACAACCCCACTCCAATGTACACGTACACTCACCGTGACCAACCACCCCACTCTAATGTACACTCACCGAGACCAACCACCCCACTCCAGTGTACACTCACCGAGACCAACCACCCCACTCCAGTGTACACTCACCGAAACCAACCACCCCACTCTAATGTACACTCACCGAGACCAACCACCCCACTCCAGTGTACACTCACCGAGACCAACCACCCCACTCCAGTGTACACTCACCGAGACCAACCACCCCACTCCAGTGTACACTCACCGAAACCAACCACCCCACTCTAATGTACACTCACCGAGACCAACCACCCCACTCTAATGTACACTCACCGAGACCAACCACCCCACTCCAATGTACACTCACCGAACCCAACCACCCCACTCTAATCTGCACTCACCGAGACCAACCACCCCACTCCAATGTACACTCACCGTGACCAACCACCCCACTCTAATCTGCACTCACAGAGACCAACCACCCCACTCTAATCTGCACTCACCGAGACCAACCACCCCACTCCAATGTACACTCACCGTGACCAACCACCCCACTCTAATCTGCACTCACAGAGACCGTCCACCCCACTTCAAGGTACACTCACCGAGACCAACCACCCCACTCCAGTGTACACTCACCGAGACCAACCACCCCACTCTAATCTGCACTCACCGAGACCAACCACCCCACTCCAATGTACACTCACCGTGACCAACCACCCCACTCTAATCTGCACTCACAGAGACCGTCCACCCCACTTCAAGGTACACTCACCGAGACCAACCACCCCACTCCAGTGTACACTCACCGTGACCAACCACCCCACTCCAATGTACACTCACCGAGACCAACTACCCCACTTCAATGTACTCACCGAGACCAACCATCCCACTCTAACGTGCACTAACCAGTGCACGCAAATGTACCCGATCAAGAACTCCCAAGACATCAGAAAAATATTGTTATCACGGACAATGCTTTATTGTAATAAGCGTCACAGAAATATTGACACAAAATGCATCGATGAGTATTTCATCGTTTATGTTGTAACAGCATTGTGCTAGAAAAACAGGTGCAAAGTGTGCTTATTTATTAATTATAGTAAAAAAAGACTGGCATGGTAATGTTTATCTGATTAAAAATAATCAGACTGGCTCAGTCTGCTAAGCCACTGACACTCCAAAATTGTTTTCCTTGCATCATTTCAAAAATAATATTGAAGGAAGAGTACCTAAAATTGGAGGGAGAATCTCTAAGGTTGGAGGGAGAATCCCGAAGATTGAGGGAGGGAGGGAGAATCTTAAGATTGAGGGGAGAATCCCGAAGATTGATGGAAGGAGAATCCTGAAAATTGAGGGGAGAATCCCGAAGATTGGTGGAAGGAGACTCCCGAAGATTAAGGGAAGGAGAATACCGAAGATTGATGGAAGGAGAATCCCAAAGATTGAGGGAAGGAGACCCCCGAAGATTAAGGGAAGGAGAATCCCGAAGATTGAGGGAAGGAAAATCCCAAAGATTGAGGGAGGGAGAATCCCGAAGATTGAGGGAGGGAGAATCTTGAAGATTGAGGGGAGAATCCCGAAGATTGGTGGAAGGAGACTCCCGAAGATTAAGGGAGGGAGAATCCCGAAGATTCGATTGCAAAATCCTAAAGATTGGGGGGGTTTCTGAGACTCAGTGGGAGAATCCCGAGTATGTGTGCATCCCCAAAAACTGTCAACAATATTCTCGCAAACCAAATTGCATGATTGTACCCTTAAGCGCCAGGTAGACCCTACACTGCAGCCATGGTGGCCCTGCACAGCGAGTTCATCGCTGGCTGCCTGTTTCTGCTGTCGGCCCTGATGCTCAGGCCAGACGGCTGGCTGGAGGCGGGCATCCTGGCCGCGGGGCTGGCCGTGGGCCCGGCCCTGCACACCAAGCCGGCCTACTCGGGCGCTTGGCTGGCCTGCCTGCTGCCACTGCTTGAGCATCGGCTGCTCGGCTCCGACTGGGTGCCCCTGGCCGCCAGCTGCCTGTGGTCGGCCGGCCTGCTGTCTCTGGCCGCATTTGGCGAGCAGCGATGGACTCGACTGGTGTGCGCCGGCTGCTGGCTGACTGCGCTGGGGGCTGCCGTTGCTGCACCGGCCGGAGCCGCGTCCGCTGCGGCCTGGGCTGAGGCTGCCCGGCTGGCTCAGTGCAGCGGCTTCGGCCTGTACCTGCACAGGTGAGTGGGGCATTGCCTGCTTAATGCCACTGTTGTTCGAGAGGCTGGAGGAGGGGGAGAGGTGGGAGGTAGAAGAGGGGAAGAGTGATGGGAGGTAGGAGAGGGGGAGAAAGATAGGAGATAGGAGAGGGGAGATGGGAGGTAGGAGAGGGGGAGAAAGATAGGAGATAGGAGAGGGGAGATGGGAGGTAGGAGAGGGGGAGAAAGATAGGAGATAGGAGAGGGGAGATGGGAGGTAGGAGAGGGGGAGAAAGATAGGAGATAGGAGAGGGGAGATGGGAGGTAGGAGAGGGGAAGAAAGATGGGAGATAGGAGAGGGGAAGAGAGATGGAGATAGGAGAGAGGAAGAGAGATGTGAGATAAGAGAGGTGAAGAGTGATGGGAGATAGGAGAGGGGAAGAGAGATGGGAGATAGGAGAGGGGAAGAGTGATGGGAGATAGGAGAGAGGAAGAGAGATGGGAGATAGGAGATAGGAAGAGAGATGGGAGATAGGAGAGAGGAAGAGAGATGGGAGATAGGAGAGAGGAAGAGAGATGGGAGATAGGAGAGAGGAAGAGAGATGGGAGATAGGAGAGAGGAAGAGAGATGGGAGATAGGAGAGGGGAAGAGAGATGGGAGATAGGAGAGAGGAAGAGAGATGGGAGATAGGAGAGAGGAAGAGAGATGGGAGATAGGAGAGGGGAAGAGAGATGGGAGAGTTGGAGAGAAAGCATGAAGCATCCCGCACTTCAACAGTGTCTCGAATCGCCCGCCAACCCGTGCAGGCACATGTCGGGCAGCCTCAGCCCAGTGGAGCTGGTGCTGCTAACCCAGCTGCTGCGGCACCTGTTCCCCGCCTATCCCCTGGCCTGTTTCTGCCTGTCCTCCGGCCTAGTTGCTATGGACGCTATTTGCCGGCACTGCCTAGCAACCAGCGCCCAGCCGGTTCGATTCACCTATCGTGGCCTGATAGTGGCCACACTAAACACCTGCTCGTTTGGCTACTACGCTTTGTCGGCGCGTTTGTTTCGCCCAGCAACGGTTGCTAGGCAATTATTGGATCTGGCGAATTTGGCCGCTCTCAACTGGCAGCTCGTGTCGGCCTGGCTGGCGCTTTTCGGAGCCTCGCTGCTGCTGGCGGGGCTCTCGGGGCGCCTGCCGCTGCGCCAGATGACTCAGCGCAAGCTCTTCCACTTCCTGGCCGCCGCGGCTTTTGCTGTAGCTCTGCTTTTAGGAGGCGACCAACGATTGGAGCTGCTTTCGGCGGCCGCTTTCGGCCTGCTGGCCATCCTGCTGGCCTTGGACACCCTGCGCCGTCACGACGTCGCCGGAGTCGGCCGGCGACTTCGCAGCCTGCTGGCGCCGCTGATCGGGCCGCGGGACTCCGCGCAGCTGCTGCTGACGCCGCTGGCGCTGCTGCTGGGGCTGGCGGCTCCCATCTGGCTGCGACTGGCCGGCGGCCGCGGCGCTGGGTGAGACTGACTGGCCTTGGAATGCGGTAGGATCAGTTAGAATCATCTGGGATGCCGTATGACCATCTGGGATGCTGTATGACCATCTGGGATGCTGTATGACCATCTGCTGTATGATCACCTGGGATCCTGTTTGATTATCTGGGATGCTGTATGATCATCTGGGATGCTGTATGATCATCTGGGATGCTTTATGATCATCTGGGATGCCGTATGATCATCTGGGATGCTTTATGATCATCCGGGATGCCGTATGATCATCTGGGATGCTTTATGATCATCCGGGATGCCGTATGATCATCTGGGATGCCGTATGATCATCTGGGATGCTGTATGATCATCTGGGATGCTTTATGATCATCCGGGATGCTGTATTCCTAGTAACACACTTCGTCGCGGCAACGTCGCGTAAACGTCGCAAAGTTACGTCGCGGGAAGGGGTCAAGTGTCGCACCACGCGATGTCGCGTACACTTCACTTCGCGACGTCACGTTATTACCATTACGCGACCTTTACGCGACTAGTTTACAGTTGGCCGCGGTTAGTTTCTTACTTCTTGATTTGAATGCAGTTTCACAGAGGTGATCGCCACGTTAAATGCTGTTTAAAAATTTATGAGGTTTAAATGCTGTAATTCACAGCAGCAATTGCACACCAAGATAATTTGTAATGCACACGTACTGACATACACGCTCGTGAGCACGCATACCTGAAATAATGTAAGCCAAAATGCTAAAAAACAGGCAGTTTTACCAGTTTCCTACCGGTGTTACTATAAACTTTCTTATATCAGATACTGGGTGATATTTTATTGGCGAAGGTCGACTCGCACCAGGATTGTACAGCTATATGTCAGCCGCTGGAAAAATATAGTACGCAATTTTATGCAATAGGAGATAAGCTATAGCAAACAAAAGGAACATAATACCAACTGGGAACTGGGTAATGAATAGTAGAACGTAGCGATGTATGGTAATTAGTTTCCTAGAATAAACAGCCAATTTAATTGGCAAATAAACGCCCAGTATATAGTAAATAATAAAATAATATAACACTTGAAATAATTTAAGCCAAAAAGGCCAACAACGCAGTTTTACCGTTTTTCACAGTTTTTAAAAAAAATTACTGAAAACTGGTATATCTAAGTTTCTCCATTCCAGCCTACTCTGCATGAATAAATCGAAGCAAACTGACAAGGCTCGGGAGCCGTTTTATTCCCGCGGCCAGGGGACCTCCAACATGAAGCTAACGAGCGCGATTCGGGTCTTTTGCATGCTTTAGCACCTCCTTTACAGCGGCTTCTATCTCCTTCGCCTTGACGCTGCGTAGCGTTGCACCTCGCACGATTGTCCACAGGATGCTGTCCTTGAACGCCGCTTTCTCTCGCCGTCCTGCGAAACTAAAACTCGCCATAGCCGGCGGAGCCAGCAGCCGGCGCAAAATGCGACGCACTGCATCCTGGGTGCTGCCGCCACTAATGCAGGCCATCTGTCCTTCCTGTAATGCAAGTGAAGCAGTTAAGCAAAATTGTCTAATTGTTTTTTTTTATTTTACACGCAACGGAAGAATTGAAGAAAAACAGCAACGCCGATGCACTCACGAGCGCTTCTGCATCCGCTGGATTTTCTTCCAGATGCTGGACTAGTTCTACCATGTCTTCTGCCAAGCACGGCAAGTTGACAGGCAGATTCGGAGCCGCCACGCTCTTTCGTGACGCGATCGCGGAGAGCGGGTGCGTTCAATCCGTTCAACGTTATTGACGGATGGCTGCCAGTTCCCTCATAACAATCTTCTCGAATGCTGAAACATCAAGGCGGGAATTTTCATCATGGATATCACACTACAGTGCTCTTGTACTTTAGCAAAAATGGCATTGGTGTACACGTGCATGATTTTAGTTCTCACAACAACAGCATTTCAAATGAATCTGTGAACACTTACGCGTGCTCGCGCCTGCAGCACAATCTGGCGCAACTGCCAGTCTGGGTTCACTTGCGGCAGCGGAGGCAGCAACTGACGGTGGAGCGGGAGGTCGTACAGCTGAGAGCGGCCTGTTTGCCGGCGTCATTCCCAAAGCATTCGAGAGGGGAGTCTGGTTCGACTGTTGAGCGGGGTAGGCAGCAGCAGCCGGCGTCTGCGTCAGCTGCGCAGCGTCATCCTGCCTGCACGAATTCAAATGCGCCGCCTCAAACAGAACAGCTGCACAGCTGGACCATCCCACTGACTCTTCGCGTCCGCCTCTCGCTGCTCGGGGCGTCTCATTAATGCGGGCTGCAGAAGAATGAACAGTTTTAAAACATTTGATTTACCCAAATTTGTTTTAGCCAATTCAAAGATCGAACTTCAAATGTGCGTACTCACGAAAATTTGGCAATGGAGGTGGCAGATCAGCATCATCGTCATATCCATCGCATGACTCTAGATCTGAGTCTGACACGATCCTTGCCGTCTTTGTTCTTTTTTTGTTTTGCTGAGCAGGCCCATCGATGAAGCGGATCGGTTGAGTGCGCTTCCTGTTGGTTGTTGCCTCAGCATCGGTTGTCAGCTCTTCTGCGCCGCATGATGCCCGGTTGAGTCGTCAGCATTCGTTGGTTGTCATCGACAAAATTTTAATGTCATGAAGCTCCTATTCTGAATTCGGTGCAGCGTGCTTCGACCTTAACTTAATGGCCCTCGCTACAGTTATCGGTGGCCAGTAACAGCGGGTACGTCCTACGAGCCAGGCCTCGCTGACATATTCAACTGACTTGTCCGCAAATTCCACAACGCAAAATTGCATCTGCAGCGATGTTTTACAAAAACATGGGTGTGAGGACAACCTTGTTGTCGACGGGCAGTCCGTAGAACTTTCTCTTCACCTCTGTAATTCGTAGTGTGTAGAGGTTAACTAAATCTAAATTCGACACAAGGTGGATGCCCATCTTTTCTGATTCAACAGGGTATGCGAAGAATGACTCTTTGGTTTTGAATCGGCGACACACCAAGCTGGACTCATTCTCCACCTGCAGGACATTCACGATTCTATAGTAGCAGCCTTCTGAGCATTCAATAAAGGAATCAGGAATCATGACACTGAATCCTGAATGCAGGGCAGGCATCCCAGTTTTGTGAATTACTCATTAATTCAATTTTATTTTTTGTGTACAATAAACAATATTATTTAATGAAATTTGCAACTAACAATGTTATACCATAAATATTGATATAGATATATAGATTGACTTCAAGCTACAAAGGTGGGGCCAAAAGTGCAAAAATTTACATGATAAAATTCACGTGAGGTCACATGATAAATAATACCCTTATACTGAGTTAAAATGCTAATTGCTTATAAACTTTAACTTGCCACCTAGCAGCCAGCATAAAAGATTGCACTTGCACTTTAAGGTATTGTGTTGGTCAAACATGTAAAATATTTTACAGGATATATTCTGTGTGTCGTTACACACTGAATTCCAGGTCAAGAAAAATATGCTGAATAATAGCGCACAAATACTGGTTCATTCAAAGCAATCAGCAATTGTTCAAAACAGCAAAAACTCAAACATAACTAAATTGTTTCAGTTGTCTGCTTGAACTCTCATGAATGCTTCAACCTGCTGATAATTAAACACTTGGGAATTAAGAGTATACTATTCAATTTATTAAGCACACAGTCCGCAACGAGTCCACTGACAACTGCAGGTTGATCGTGACAGTGGCACGCCGAGAGACGCTCTGTTGGTTTTGAATTGCTAACCACGGAACAGTTAGTTTAACAACCGCATGCCACGAAAGAGTAACTCCCATTAATAATTCACTCAAGTTAATAAATATTATAATAATAATAAAACTAATAATTTGCATGTAAATAAGTCGCTACGTAATTTAGTGAATTATATTACGTGCTTCTGAAAAAAAGTCTTTTTCAGTATCTTAGACACTGATAAATTAAACAATTAAAGGTTTCATAAATAACTAGCGCAGCCTAAGTTTGTCGCTATATTCGGGGCATCTAAGTTTTTTGCTGCACATATAATCTTCCAACTATTTTAATTGCACTAAACATATGAAGATTTTTTGTTCATGCACACAAAATTGAACTGCCATTTACATGGCTATGCCATTTTCTATTTCCATCTATTGAATTCAGAGGCAATACATATTGCAGTTGATATACACTGTCTGATCAAAGGTATAACAGGTTGATTAAGTTAAATTCCAACGTTTTTTGGTACTTTGATTTCCGACGTTTTCGCGACGTCAAAGTTTCACCAATAAAGGCCGCGACTTTCGCGAACTAACGCGACGTTGCCGCGACGAAGTGTGTTACTAGGGATGACCATCTCAGATGCTGCATGATTATCTGGGATGCTGTATGATCATCTGGGATGCTGTATGACCATCTGGTATCCTGTATGATCATATGGGATCCTGTATGACCATCTGGGATGCTGTATGATCATCTGGGATGCTGTATGATCATCTGGGATGCTGTATGACCATCTGGGATCCTGTATGATCATATGGGATCCTGTATGACCATCTGGGATGCTGTATGATCATCTGGGATGCTGTATGACCATCTGGGATCCTGTATGATCATATGGGATCCTGTATGACCATCTGGGATGCTGTAT
This sequence comes from Macrostomum lignano, assembly GCA_002269645.1. NCBI lineage: Eukaryota > Metazoa > Platyhelminthes > Macrostomidae > Macrostomum > Macrostomum lignano. The sequence continues at coordinate 34,326 of NIVC01000665.1, forward strand.
GATCATCTGGGATGCTGTATGATCATCTGGGATGCTTTATGATCATCCGGGATGCCGTATGATCATCTGGGATGCTGTATGATCATCTGGGATCCTGTATGATCATCTGGGATGCCGTATGATCATCTGGGATGCTGTATGATCATCTGGGATGCCATATGATCATCTGGGATGATGTATGATCATCCGGGATGCCGTATGATCATCTGGGATCCTTTATGATCATCTGGGATGCCGTATGATCATCTGGGATGCTGTATGATCATCTGGGATGCCGTATGCTCATCTAGGATGCTGTATGATCATCTGGGATGCTGTATGATCATCTGGGATGCCGAATGATCATCTGGGATGCTTTATGATCATCCGGGATGCTGTATGATCATCTGGGATCTTGTATGATCATCTGGGATGCTGTATGATCATCTGGGATCCTGTATGATCATCTGGGATGCTGTATGATCCTCTGGGATGCTGTATGATCATCTGGGATGCTGTATGATCATCTGGGATGCTGTATGATCATCTGGGATGCTTTATGATCCTCTGGGATGCCATATGATCATCTGGGATGCTGTATGATCATCTGGGATGCTGTATGATCATCTGGGATGCTGTATGATCATCTGGGATGCTGTATGATCATCTGGGATGCTGTATGATCATCTGGGATGCCATATGATCATCTGGGATGCTGTATGATCATCTGGGATGCTGTATGATCATCTAGGATGCTGTATGATCATCTGGGATGCTGTATGATCATCTGGGATGCTGTATGATCAGTTGGGATGTTGTGGGGTGCTTTGGGCATCAGCTTGATTATTTTGGATACATTAGGGATTAGTGGCATCATATAGGATTCGGTGGGAGAATTTGGGATTCAGTGGAGTCATTTAGAATCATTGAATATCGATTTGTGTGATAATTTAGGATCGTCCAGGATTCCCTGGGATCGCTAGTCTAGAATGTAGTTTCTTAGAAAGAACGGATCGGACCTGTTTCGTAGAAATGGCGGCTTTTAGCAAGCCTCTGGAAACCTTCATCCGCAGCATCCCGGCCTGGGCCGGCATTCTGTCCGTTGGCGTCGGGGACAGCCTGGCCGGCCTGGTTGGCTCCCGTTTCGGCCGGGTCCGCTGGCCGCAGATGTCCCGGACACTGGAGGGCAGCGCCGCCTGTTTTTTCGGCCAGCTGGCCAGCCTGCGCTGCCTGCTGTCGGCCAGCGGCCTGGACTCTGCCGGCTGGCCCGCCTACCTGCTGCCCGTGTTCAGCGTCACCTTGGTTGAGGCCTTCCTGGCTCAAGTGGACAACCTGGCACTGCCGCTGTGTCTGTACTTCCTGCTGGCACAGTAGGGCTGGGAGAGATGAGAGATGGGAAAGGGAGACATGAGAGAGCTGGAGAGGGAGATGGGAAAGGGAGATGAGAAAGGGAGATCGGAGATCGGAGAGAGATGGGAAAGGGAGATTGGAGATCGAAGAGAGATGGGAAAGGGAGATTGGAGATCAGAGAGAGATGGGAAAGGGAGATTGGAGATCGGAGAGAGATGGGAAAGGGAGATTGGAGATCAGAGAGAGATGGGAGAGGAAGATTGGAGATCAGAGAGAGATGGGAAAGGGAGATTGGAGATCAGAGAAAGATGGGAAAGGGAGATTGGAGATCGAAGAGAGATGGGAAAGGGAGATTGGAGATCGGAGAGAGATGGGAAAGGGAGATTGGAGATCGAAGAGAGATGGGAAAGGGAGATTGGAGATCAGAGAGAGATGGGAAAGGGAGATTGGAGATCAGAGAGAGATAGGAAAGGGAGATTGGAGATCGGAGAGAGATGGGAAAGGGAGATGGGAAATAGAGATGGGAAAGGGAGATGGGAAAGACTGATGAGGGCTGAGCAGTTCTCTCGCGCCAAGCTCCCGGGTTCGTTTCCTTGCGCGATCAGATTGAATTTGGGGCTCGTGCAATTCTCACGCCCTCGTAGACTTGTTGTGTTCTCATGATCCAACCAAATGAGTCATTTCCCTTGTTGATCATGTCATTTGAGTCTTATTATATTATACTGATCTGTCGGCACGTGATTGAACCATCGCCATATCCTACTTAGTTCTACTATTAGATATTTATGTAATATTATTGTGTTTACAATGAAATATAATAAAACTATATATATTTGGCATTTCTACTTTATGACCAAATAAAGGATTAGCATATCAATATGCAATCACTTTTTTGCAGCGCAAAATACATTTGTTTTGCTTTTTTAGAAGAACGGGGTACATTTACAGGGTACATTGCGTACTTTTGACTATTAGCTGGAGTTCATATTATGTGTACAGCAATAGTGTCAGTCTTACTTCAATAGTAATAAACATTATATGCTACTTGTCTATGCTACTGTAAGTAGTAAGACACATGAATAGTGTGACTTGTTTAGCGAACATTGCATCGAAGCTGGGAGCAAACCAACTTTCAGTTAAAGCTGAAACTGATCAGGATTACCGGAAGCTGCAGATGAGATTGGGTGGAAGCTGATCAGGGTTACCGGAAGCTGCAGATGAGATTGGGTGGAAGCTGATCATAGTTACCGGATGCTGATGAGATCAACATAATTTAACGGGATTTAGATAGATGTACCGGAAGTGGCGGCGCCTTAGATCAGTCAAGTGCAGACGCGTTAACGGAGATCGTTGGATGTCAGCAGCAGGGCAGGTTCACAGGTGCGTGTCCTCATCCTTGTCGGCCACTCGAGAGTTGGTCATGCCGGAGGCGTATGAGGTTGCCACTGACCGGATGTCCATCACCAGCTCCTGGTCCTCGTAGGCTGCTGCCGCCGCCGCCACCGCTGCCGCAGCCGATGCCGCGGCCGCTGCGGTGCCACTTCGATACTGATGAGGCGGCTGCGAGCTGCCCGGCTGCTGGCTCAGGCTGGGGTTCAGCCGCGGCTTCCGTCCGCCAGTCGCTGCCGCCGCGGTGTACGAGAACGTGCTGCTGGGGTCAGCGGCGGTGACTGCGTCCCGGTTGGGGAGGTCGGCAGAGGAGAGGCGGTCGCGGTGTCCAGACCCGACGGCTCGGTGCCGCGGTCCGTCAGGAGGCGGCTCGGGGGCGGAGGGGGCGGCGGCTTCGCAGATCGGCTGGGCGGTTTCGAAATCTGGGCGTAGGTGTCTGCGGCGGGTTGGGGTTCTGAGTGTCTGTCTGTCTGTCTGTCTTAGTGTCTGTCTGTCTGTCTGTCTGTCTGTCTGTCTGTCTGTCTGTCTGTCTGTCTGTCTGTCTGTCTGTCTGTCTGTCTGTCTGTCTGTCTGTCTGTCTGTCTGTCTGTCTGTCTGTCTGTCTGTCTGTCTGCCTGCCTGTCTGTCTGTCTGTCTGTCTGTCTGTCTGTCTGTCTGTCTGTCTGTCTGTCTGTCTGTCTGTCTGTCTGTCTGTCAGCACAAATCCGAGCTCTTACCGCCATTCTGCGAGAGCCGCCCGCGGACGAGACGGCGGCTTCCCTGGCTCCGGGCGCGCCCTGCCGCTCCACCATGTAGGTCTCCTCACGCATGCCTTCGTGTCCGGCGTCCGGCCGCCATTGCAGGCCCCCTGCCGCGGCCATGGCCGGCCGGTATCGCGACAGTGACTCGTAGCCGTCGGCAGCCGCCGAGTTGCCGTCGACTTCGTCGTCCTCAAAGGCGCCGCCCGGCAGCTCGTCCGGATCGTCTGGGTCGACGCCGGCATCCCCGATTCGGTCCTGCCGCGGCGGCGACAGCAGCAGCTCCGAGTTGGTGATCTCGCTCAGCCGGCCGTCGTTGTCGTCATCAAATTCGTCGTAAAAGTCGACGACGGCGGCAACGCCGGCTAGCTGTCCTCCGGCGGCGGTCAGCGACCGGTGCGCGTGCGACATCAGGGCGCTGCGCCGGTCCGCCCAGCTGGCGCCGCCGCGCTGCTGTTCGCCCGCGTTGATTCGGCGCCAATTGCCGGCGCCATTGTCCCTCACCGCCGCCGCCGCGCCGTCCCCGCTGTGGACGCTCCTGTCCGAGTCCGAGCCGGTCGGGCTGTTCAGCAGGGCGTCGGACAGTGCGCTGTCCAGCTCCTGCCGCTTCACCTCGCCGGCCAGCCGCAGCCGCATCTCCGCGCCCAGCCTCTCCGCCGTCTCGTGCCGCTTGGCGAACCGCGGCCGCTCCTCCTCTCCGGCCGCCTCCCGCCGCTCCCGCTCGATCTCCTCGACTGTGCGGCCGCTCTTGAGCTTCTGGTAGCCGTTGATGCGCCTGCGCATCCACAGCTCGCTGGAGTCCGACTCCACCGACTGCTGCGAGCTCACGCTGCTGCCGAGCTCCGACAGGCTGAGCCGCAGCTCCGCGTAGTCCGGCTCCTCCAGCTCCGGCACCTGCGGCTGGCGGCGGCCCAGGCTGGCCTGGTGCTGCTGATGCTGCTGATGATGCTGCTGATGATGGTGATGATGCGAGGACAGGCGGATCTTCACCACCAGAATTGAGATGTTCTCAGTGCTGCCGTAGGCCTGCGGGATGGTCAGTTATCGTTAATAATAATTGATAACTATTAATAACATGATTACGGTTATCGGTTTACGGTTATCGTTAACTATCGTTAATCATCGTTGCTGTTCGTTAACCCTCATTAATATTATTTAATAATCATCAGCAACAGCTAATACTCGATAGCAACCGTTAAAAAAAACTAATAACCGTTAATAACCGTTATTAATCAGTAACAATTGTTAATAGCCGTTAATATCCGCCATAAATTGTTAGTAGTCGTTAATAACCGTTAATTTCCGCCATAAATTGTTATTAGTCGTTAATAACCGTTAATATCCGCCATAAATTGTTAGTAGTCGTTAATAACCGTTAATATCCGCCATAAATTGTTAGTAGTCGTTAATAACCGTTAATATCCGCCATAAATTGTTAGCAGTCGTTAATAACCGTTAATATACGTTATTAGCGGTTAATAGAGCTAGTAATCGTTAGCAATCGTTAGTAAACGTTAAAACCGTTGATAAACGTCAATAATCGTTAATAACCGTTAAGAATCGTTAATAACCGTTAAGAATCGTTAATAACCGTTAATACTCGTTAATAACCGTTATTAATCGTTAATAGCCATCCTTAATAGTTACTAATCGCTACAGATAGTTACCAACCCGTAATGCTCCCGTTAGAAATGGCTGATACTTATTAATGATCTTTATTTAATACTCGATACGAGCTATGAATCATAAATCACAGTATAATGTCATAAACCACCTGCGCCAGGTCGATCAGCCTCTTGGCAGCGGCCACCGGCTGCTCAGCCTCCCGCACCTCCTCCGCAGCCTCATCGTAGCTCACAAACGACCAGAAACTCCGGCTGGCCAGAATCAGGGAATCGTCGGTCTCCGTCAGATTCACCTGCGTCACCTGCGGCTCGGGCACCACGCACGGGTGCAGGTAGGCGCAGCCCAGCTGCCTGGTGCAGTCGCAGCTGCCGTTCACCCGCCCGTCCTCCGTCACCATGCCGCCGACCTGGACAACTCGCTCGGCCTCGTCGCGATCGCACTGGGCGGTGAACAGCCGGCTCAGCCGCATCGGCCGGTCCCGCTGCACCAGCAGCGCCTCCGCGTTGCCGCAGTTCGCCACCGTGGCCTCCCAGCGGTCCGCTGAGCGCCGCTTCAAGCAGAGAATGACGCCGGAGGCGCCAAGGCGCCGGCCGTGGCCCAGCAGGCGGCGATGGATGGCCAGCAGGGCGTATCTGAGAGCGGCCTGAAGGACGGGTCACGGCTGCTGGGTCATGGGTCATAAAGTGGCTCATGGGTCATAAAGTGGGTCATGGGTCATAAAGTGGGTCATGGGTCAAAAAGTGGGTCATTCGTCCAAAAGTAGGTCATGGGTCATGAGTCATAAAGTGTACCATGGGTCATAAAGTAGGTAATGGGTCATAAAGTGGCTCATGGGTCATAAAGTCGCTCATGTTTCATAAAGTGGGTCATGGGTCAAAAAGTGGGTCATGCGTCCAAAAGTAGGTCATGGGTCATGGGTCATAAAGTGGACCATGGGTCATAAAGTCGCTCATGTTTCATAAAGTGGGTCATGGGTCATAAAGTAGCTCATGGGTCATAAAGTGGGTCATGAGTCAAAAAGTGGGTCATGGGTCCAAAAGTAGGTCATGGGTCATAAAGTAGCTGATGGGTCATAAAATAGGTCATGGGTCATAAAGTAGGTCATGGGTCATAAAGTGGCTGATGGGTCATAAAATAGGTCATGGGTCATAAGGTAGGTCATGGGTCATAAATTAGGCCATGGGTCAAAAAGCGGGTCACGGCTCGCTTGCTTATTGGTCATAAAGTGCGGCTGCTTCGTCAAGGTTTATAAAGTAGGTCATGGGTCATGGGTCATGGATCATAAAGTGCTGCTGGGTCTTGAGTCATAAAGCAGGTCACTGCTGCTGGGTCATGAGTCATAAAGTGGGTCACGGCTGCTTGGTCATTGGTCATGAGGTGGGTCACAGCTGCTGGGTCATGAGGTCAGTTGGTCACACGGCGGTCTCACCTGCTCCCCCAGGCCGGCCTTGAGCTGCTCCCAGTAGGCCCTGCCGAAGAGCCGCTGCAGCAGGCCCGGCACAGTGGAATTTCGGCCACCGTCGAACACGGCGAACAGGCCGCTGTCGGGGGTCGGGTAGGGCATCTTGTTCAGGACCGAGATGCACATCCGGTTGCGGCTTCCGGTTGACTCCGCCAGGCCGGCGTGAAACGGCAGGGCGGCCGCTGCAGGCCGGTGGGCCACCGCCACCGCCCCAGCAGCAGCTGCTGGGGGTCTCTGCAGCGATAGGGACTGAATGCCCCCTGCCGAGCTCACGGTCTTGATTGTGCTCTTTGTTCTGCGGCGGCGAGAGATGGCTTGGGGTGTACCGCCACTCCTGATGCTGTCAGCACTTTCAGTGTCTCCTCCCTTCCTCATCTACCCGCCCCTCTCGTCTCTTCTCCTCTCCTCTCCTCTCCTCTCCTCTCCTCTCCTCTCCTCTCCTCTCCTCTCCTCTCCTCTCCTCTCCTCTCCTCTCCTCTCCTCTCCTCTCCTCTCCTCTCCTCTCCTCTCCTCTCCTCTCCTCTCCTCTCCTCTCCTCTCCTCTCCTCTCCTCTCCTCTCCTCTCGTCTCTTCTCCTCTCCTCTCCTCTCCTCTCCTCTCCTCTCCTCTCCTCTCCTCTCCTCTCCTCTCCTCTCCTCTCCTCTCCTCTCCTCTCCTCTCCTCTCCTCTCCTCTCCTCTCCTCTCCTCTCCTCTCCTCTCCTCTCCTCTCCTCTCCTCTCCTCTCCTCTCCTCTCCTCTCCTCTCCTCTCCTCTCCTCTCCTCTCCTCTTCTCTCCTCTCCTCTCCTCTCCTCTCCTCTCCTCTCCTCTCCTCTCCTCTCCTCTCCTCTCCTCTCTCTCCTCTCCTCTCCTCTCCTCTCCTCTCCTCTCCTCTCCTCTCCTCTCCTCTCCTCTCCTCTCCTCTCCTCTCCTCTCCTCTCCTCTCCTCTCCTCCCCTCTCCTCTCCTGGCCTATCCCACCCCACTACTCACGTGACAGTAGTGAGATCCTGCATCGAAATGCCCATTTTGTCGTTGCAGGACAGGTCCAGGAAGCTGAGCCGAGCCTCCATCAGGTCTCGCACCGAACCCGTGAGCAGCTGGTTGCAGCCCAGGTCCAGCATTCTGAGTTCGGGCATCTCTCGGAAGTTGGGCAGCTCTTGCAGCATGTTTGAGTGAGCCTTGAGCACGATGAGTCTCTCCATCATCAGCAGACTGGCTGGCAGCTGACGCAGCTGATTGCCCGAAACGTTCAGCTCTTGAAGGAAGCTGAGGCTGCGGATGAACCTGCAGTGGGTGTTGATTTTGAGGCTCTGGGTGCATGCGATGTGCCTCCATGACTATGCGCATACTGCATCTAGACACGCATTCTGCATCGCATTCTATATCTAGACACATGCTCAATCTAGAGACACACGTTCTACATCTAAAGAAATATACATCTATATACACACATTAAAATCTATATACACACATTCTACATCTAGAGACACACATTCTGCATCTAGAGACATGTTCTACATCTAGAGACATGTTCTACATCTAGAGACACAAATTCAACATCTAGATACACCCATTCATAATCTAGAGAAATACATTATATATCTAGAGACTCGTTCTACATCTAGAGACACATTCTACATATCCGCAAGCACAGCCAGTCAGTGGGGGCAGCACGCACTCGTCAGTGAGCTCGGTGATCTGGTTAAACGCCAGTCGCAGCACCCGCAGCCGGTGGAAGCTGGCCAGCACTCTCAGCGCAGAATTGTCCAAATGATTGAAAGACAGGCTCAACTCCTGCAGCCGGCTATTGAACTCAATCGGGTCGGCGGAGGTCTGACCACCCTCGGCCGTGGCAAGGAGGTCAGCCGATTTCTCGTGAGGTTCAGCAGCCGCAGGCGAGGCAGCCCGGAGAAGACAGCGTCTGGAAGGCGGCTCAGCCAGTTGTGCTGCAGCTGAAGCTCTTCGATGCCGCAGTCGCGAATCTCGTCTGGCAGCGAGTGGATCGCGTTGTGACCGGCGATCAGCGCCTTCAGCTGGCGACCGTCCAGGAACAGGCCCGGTGGCAGCTCAGTCAGGAAGTTGTGCGACAGCCGGCAGTGCACCAGCCGCTTCAGTTCGCCCAGGTATGCCGGCAGCTGGGTCAGCCGGTTGTGACTGGCGTCCAGGTATTCCAGGTATTCGGGCTGCGGCTCAATATCCAGGCTGGCTAGTCCTTGAGGATGGGGTGTTTCTAGGAAATTATGATCGGTGATTTTTAGAAATTGGGGTAGGTGTTTCTTGGAAATTATGATCGGTGATTTTTAGAAATTGCGGTAGGTGTTTCCTGGAAATTGTTGTTCGTATTTCTTTAAAATTGGGGGTAGATTTTCCTTGGAAATTTTTGTCCGTTTTTCTTGGAAATCGGTGTCGACGTTTCTTGGAAACTGGGGTCAGTATTTTTTGGAAACTTAAGTAGCTATTTCTTGGAAATTGGGGTCAGTGCTTCTTAGAAATCTGGAAGGTGTTTCTTGGAAATTGATATCGGTGATTCTGAAGTAGATTGTCTGTGATTCTTAGACAAATCAGGGTCAATTTTTTGTGTCAGTGTTTCTTGGAAATTCGTATCTGTGATTCCTAGAAATTAGTTTTAGTGATTCCTGGAAATCGATAAGTTTCTTGATAATCGGGTCGGCGATTCTTAGAAGCAAATTTCTTTCTTAGAAATTGGTATAGATGATTCCGGGAAATTATGGCCAGTGCTTTTTTAGAAATAGCTCGCAGCTTCTTGAAAATTAGGACTATAGAATTCTAAAAATATTTAATTACGCGTTTCTTTGATAAATCGTGCCGCCTTTACTAAGAAATCGATGCCTACGACTCTTTAAAATCTGGATTCTGTCTTTTAGCTCTTTCTAATGGGCGCATTAGTAAAATTTAAATTTTCTCGTTTCCTAGAAACTGTGGTTTTAGAGTTAGGCTTGTTTCTTCTAAGAATTTGAAATCTGTAGTTTAAAGTCCATTTGAAAATCAATCCCGTGATTATTGCTAAAAATTCAGGTCATTCTTCACGACTTTCTTTTTTGGGAATTTTAAAATCGTTTTTTTTTGGTCTTTGCTAATTGAATTGTTGGCATGCGACTCTTGAAACTGGATCTCAGCCATCAGTCATCGACAGAAACTGTAGTCTCACTGTTGTCTTCCAGCAGCACGGATTTCAGCGACCGCCCATTCAGCTTCAGCTCGGCCAGTCTGTTTCTTTCGCAGCAGAAAAACTCCAGTAAGGCGAGATCGCCGAGGTCCAGGCTCTCGATCTGCGGAGGAAAAATATCTGAGCCAATTGTTGATCTGCTGAAGTTACCAGTTTCCTCCGGAGTCCCCTAGGGTACAGAGAAGGTCATCTGCCCCCTACTTGATCCTCGCCAGAATCGAAGGAGGGGAGGTCATCTGACCCCTTTGGTATTCTCCAGAACTAGGATCAAAGGAGGGGAGGTCATCTGACCCTTATGGTATTCTCCAAAACTAGGATCAAAGGAGGGGAGGTCATCTGACCCTTATGGTATTCTCCAAAACTAGGATCACAGGAGGGGAGGTCATCTGAGCCTTATGGTATTCTCCAAAACTAGGATCACAGGAAAGGAGGTCATCTGACCCCTTTGGTATTCTCCAGAACTAGGATCAAAGGAGGAGAGGTCGTCTGACCCCTTTGGTATTCTCCAGAACTAGGATCAAAGGAGGGGAGGTCATCTGACCCTTATGGTATTCTCCAAAACTAGGATCACAGGAAAGGAGGTCATCTGACCCCTTTGATATTCTCCAGAATCAGAATCGAAGGAAGGGAGGTCATCTGACCCCTTAATCTTCTCGAGAACAAGAATCAAAGGAGGGGAGGTCATCTGACCCATTGGTCTTCCCAAAAATCAGAATCAAATGACAGAGGTCACATGACCCCCCAGACTGACAGAGCAGAATCCAGCATCAGTCTTCAAGGCTCACCAGGTTGTCCCTGAGGTCCAGGTAAGCGAGATGCTGGAATCTGTCCAGCTTCATGCTGCTTGTACCGTTCAGAGAAATCTGGTTCATTCGAAAATTGATCCTTCGAATCGGCTTCAGCCGGTCGGCCAGGCGCTCCGAGATGCTGCTGATCCGGTTGCCTGGCATCACAATGTTCTCGCACCAGCGGCTCATCGCGGCCAGCACCGGCGGCACCTCCAGGAAGTGGTTGAAGGCCAGCACCAGCATGGACAGGTGGGTGAGGGCGGACATCGAGTCCGGGAGGCTCGCCAACCGGTTATTGTGTGCGTGCAGGATCTCCAGCCTGCGAGAGGAGGTTTGGGGCTTTGATTTATTAGCCTCGGGTCTGTTTGTCTGACATCCAACTCACTCCCTGCCCCAACACCCCATCTCTGACACCCACCTCACTCCCTGCCCCAACACCCTCGTCTCTGCCACCCACCTCACTCCCTGCCCCAACACCCTCGTCTCTAACACCCACCTCACTCCCTGCCCCAACACCCTCGTCTCTGACACCCACCTCACTCCCTGCCCCAACACCCCCATCTCTGACACCCACCTCACTCCCTGCCCCAACACCCTCGTCTCTGCCACCCACCTCACTCCCTGCCCTAACACCCCCGCCCTAACACCCAACACAGCCACCTAGATCAAATTATTCACTTGGTCAGTCCGGAAATCTCGCTGGGAATCGCCGCAATCTGATTGGTTGCTATATTTAGCTCAACCAGCGACTTCAAAAAGCACAAACTGGATGGCAGCTCGGTCAGCCTGTTGGCTGACAAGTTTAACACCGTCAGATGCCGGAATCGATGCAGATCCTCCAGATAGCCCAGCTTCACTCGAACCTGATGGCTCTCGGCCATGGCTTTAGTAAACAGGCAGTTCCGTTTGAGATTCAAGCTTCGAAGTTGAGTCAGAGCGAATAGCTGCTCGGGCACTGTCTCGAGTTGGCTCTCGGACAGGTCGGCCGTCTGGTCCTGCTGGCTGGTGGACTGGGCAGACAAGGCAGTTTCAAGTTGGCATATTGTCAACTAGGTTATAATGTTGTCAAGTAAAGCTAATTGCTGGTATTATTGAATTAAATAATTACTATAGCTTGATGCCAAGAAGAATACTTTTATAGCTAATGCACTATTTCGTAGCTAAACAACTTCGAAACTCGATCTCATCGACCCGCACATGATTCTCGCACCCTTCATCTCGCTCTAATTGACCTACAAACGATTGCCCCTTGATCTTTCCCGGAACTTAAACCGAAGGAGATGGAGGTTATCTGACCCCCTTAATAATCCCCAGAACAAGACTCAAAGGAGAGGGAGGTCATCTGACCCCCTTAATCTTCCCCAGAACAAGAATCAAAGGAGTTGAGGCCATTTGACCCCCTTGATCCTTCCCGGAACTTAAACCGAAGGAGAGGGAGGTCATCTGACCCCCTTAATCTTCCCCAGAACAAGAATCAAAGGAGTTGAGGCCATTTGACCCCCTTGATCCTTCCCGGAACTTAAACCGAAGGAGAGGGAGGTCATCTGACCCCCTTAATCTTCCCCAGAACAAGAATCAAAGGAGTTGAGGCCATTTGACCCCCTTGATCCTTCCCGGAACTTAAACCGAAGGAGAGGGAGGTCATCTGAACCCCTTAATCTTCCCCAAAACAAGAGTTAAAAGGAGGGGAGGTCATCTGACCTTATTGATTTCCCCCAAAATCCGAATCGAAGGAGGGAAGGTCATATATGACCCCCTTAAATGACCTCGTTCGTTCAAAGCGACCTACAAATAATCCCCACACTCTTACTCCCGTTCTCACCTTCTCAATGTGCTTCCTCCATCGCTCCATGACAACGTCATCCTTAAACGCCAGCAGCAGCTCCTTCTCTCCACTCCTGCCAATGCCCCGAATCTGCAGGCAATGCTCGCGCCCGCCTTTGCCGCCTCTGACAGTTTGACAGCTGCCGCGTGCCAGCAGCACAGATGTGTGATCTCCCGCCAGTCTGTCCGTGCCTGCAGGTTCAGCATTTCACTATTGACATTTTATGTAATTCTCCTTGTGCTTCTCAAATTGTTTTTCTTGCTTTTTACTGCCAGTTCTGCCCTCATTCCTCTTCTCTTTATCCTTTGTTACTGTCTAATGCATGCAGAATCTCCTCAGCTTCTGCTGCCCTTCAAATCTATACCCGTCTCACTCTCCGATTTTATCTGCATCCATTTCTACCTCTCCTCTCTCCTTCTCCCTCTATCTCTCTCTCTCTCTTCTCTCTCCTCTCTTCTCTCTCCTTCCCCCTCTCTCTCCTCTCTCCTTCCCCCCTCTCTCTCTCTCTCTCTCTCTCTCCCTCTCTCTCCTCTCTCCTTCCCCCTCTCTCTCCTCTCTCCTTCTCCCTCTATCCCTCTATCTTTCCTCTCTCCTTCTCCCCCTCTCTTTCTCTCTCTCTCTCTCTCTCTCTCTCTCTCTCTCCTTCTCCCTCTATCTCTCTCTCTCTCTCTCTTCTCTCTCCTCTCTTCTCTCTCCTTCCCCCTCTCTCTCCTCTCTCCTTCTCCCTCTATCCCTCTATCTTTCCTCTCTCCTTCTCCCCCCCTCTCTCTCTCTCTCTCTCTCTCTCTCTCTCTCCCTCTCTCTTCTCTCTCCTTCCCCCTCTCTCTCCTCTCTCCTTCTCCCCTCTCTCTTCTCTCTCTCTCTCTCTCTCTCTCTCTCTCTCTCTCTCTCTCTCTCTCTCCCCTCTCTCTCTCTCTCCTCTCTCCTTCTCCCTCTCTCTCCTTCTCCCCCTCTCTCTCTCTCCTCTCTCCTTCTCCCTCTCTCTCCTTCTCCCCCTCTCTCTCTCTCCTCTCTCTTTCTCCCTCTCTCTTTCTCCCTCTCTCTCCTTCTCCCTCTCTCTCCTTCTCCCTCTCTCTCCTTCTCCCTCTCTCTCCTTCTCCCTCTCTCTCCTTCTCCCTCTCTCTCCTTCTCCCTCTCTCTCCTTCTCCCTCTCTCTCCTTCTCCCTCTCTCTCCTTCTCCCTCTCTCTCTTTCTCCCCCTGTCTCTCCTTCTCCCTCTCTCTCCTTCTCCCCCTCTCTCTCTCTCCTCTCTCCTTCTCCCTCTCTCTCCTTCTCCCCCTCTCTCTCTCTCTCCTCTCTCTTTCTCCCTCTCTCTTTCTCCCTCTCTCTCCTTCTCCCTCTCTCTCCTTCTCCCTCTCTCTCCTTTTCCCTCTCTCTCCTTCTCCCTCTCTCTCCTTCTCCCTCTCTCTCCTTCTCCCTCTCTCTCCTTCTCCCTCTCTCTCCTTCTCCCTCTCTCTCTCCCTCTCCTCTCTACTCTCTCCCTTCTCCACCTCTACCTCTCCTCTCCTTCTTCCGCTTTCCCTGTAAGCAGCTCATCCCTCACCCTTGTACACCGTGACAGCTGTCGGCCCGCACTCGCACAGTCGTTTCTCCCATTTAGCCAGCAGGCCGCCGCCGCCCGACCGCACCTCCAGCAGGCCCTGCAAATTGTGCCGCGCAAATGTCCGACAGCTGACCGGCCGTCCGGCGTAGAACTTGGCCACGCAGAAGCCGATGTCGATGGCCGGGCCGAGTTTCTGCACCCGCCTGGCCTCCGAGTAGCCCAGCTCGGCCAGCATGGAGTTCTGCAGCGCCAGCGGGCACTCGAACGGATCCAGACGGCGGATTCGTCCGTCCGGAGTTTCCATGTGCAGCGCGTTGCTGTGCACAGACAGCTGCTGGCAAAGCCTGACCGCCGTGGTCTCAGTTGTACAGGCCACCACCGAGGAGGCTCTGACCACGGCAGCGGCCGAGCTGACGGCGCTCAACTGTGGAGCATCTCGGCGATAAACTCGAATGAAGCCATTCTTAGCATCTGCGGCAATCCATTTTGCCTGATCTTGTTTTGTCTGCTGCTGCTGCTGCTGATGCTGGTGATGGTGCGGCCTGCGGTGACCTCTGGCTTGCTGCTGCTGAGCAGGGGGAGGTGCAGGCTGGGCTGGTCTGCTTGCGGTTCCATTAACAGAACTGCGCGAGCCTTGAGGCGTTGGTTCCTCTTCTTGGATGACATCGGCTGCGATGGAGTACAGCTCCCCATTGCTGCCTGCGGCTGCTGCTGCGGCCATGCAGGACGCAATCTCTTGGTGTCCTTGATCTTCAACTTCAAATACAAGATGCTATGGTACTGGAGCGCAACGAGTCTTGAGTTTCTGGGGCTTACTGGAGTAGACTTACTCAGATATTTAATATGCGATGCTACGGTACGCCCTCCTTTCTCTTTGTGCAGCCAGAGAAGAATTATTTTTCATTTCTTAGTCTCTCCTCTCCTTCCCCCTCTCCCGTGGCTTGTGATTCGCGCCTGAAACGCCTGGAGTACAGCCGAGCGTGACCGGGGGGGGGGGGGGCTTCATAGGGCGGCGGCCCAGCGTTTGTGTGCGATTGTGCTCAGTCTGTCTCTCCTTTTAGAGACTGAGAAAGGAAGGACTAGAGTCGAATGGTAGAAATATTTTTCACACGCCTTTTTCCTCCCTCTGGCTGTGGGTGGTACAGCTCTTGCACTCAGCTGCTGCTTTATGCTCTTGAGCAGCCTGTGTGACTTTCCATCTCTCTGAATGTGTTGGTCCTAGACTACGCACAGCCAGTTAGTTCAATACCGCTCCGCTTTCATACACAAAGTCCCACGATAAAAAATACTGAAGCTGAGGGTTGTAGCGGGATCGTGCAAAAATTATCAACCGAAAAATAAAGACTGGCTCGCCTTTTTCAAGCAAAACTTTCGCTTTACTTTTCTTCGATTAGGGAGTGGCAGTCGGGTTGAACAGTGGGTAGGGTCGGGGAGTGAGGTGGCTGTCGGATTGAACAGTGGGTAGGGTCAGGGAGTGAGGTGGCTGTCGGATTGAACAGTGGGTAGGGTCGGGGAGTGAGGTGGCTGTCGGATTGAACAGTGGGTAGGGTCGGGGAGTGAGGTGGCTGTCGGATTGAACAGTTTGGAGGGTTAGGGAGTGAGGTGGCTGTCGGATTGAACAGTGGGGATTGGGTTGAACAGTGGGGATTGGGTCAGGGAGTGAGGTGGCTGTCGGATTGAACAGTGGGGATTGGGTTGAACAGTGGGGATTGGGTCAGGGAGTGAGGTGGCTGTCATATTGAACAGTGGGAGGGTCAAGGAGTGAAGTGGCTGTCATATTGAACAGTGGGGAGGGTCAAGGAGTGAGGCTTGGCAAAGAGACGTCATAAAAAATTTTTTTTAATCACAAGGCCATTTTTATTGCCTTATTGGGCCAAAGCTTGCTTATATTTATTTTCGCATAGATAAGACTCATAGAGTTTGTAGAGTGCAATGCACAGAAAAAATGAAAATATTACGTGAAAATATAGAAAGATTAAATTGAACTCCTAAACAATAAAATCAAGGCATTTGTGCCACAACAAAGACTTATTATAGGGCTTGCTCACAAGGGACTACATTAGTATTATTTCTTTACGAGTACTTTCATATTTTTATAGTTTCAGGGAGTGCCAATAATTATTGTATTAAAGAGCAAAAGTTTTGTCGTCAAAAAAGCTTCAGTTATTGATCGTACTTCGGGTTCAGGTACTTTTCTACGTCTAGAGCGCGGGTCACCTTGTCCCGATCGATCTGGGTTGAGCACATCGGGCAGTTGCTGTCCGATTCCAGGTGACTGCGGGCGAGGTGCGTTTGGGTGGGCAAGTATATCAGGGGACAGGTATTGAAGACACACTGGGATATCAGTGGACAGGTAGGGAAGAGACACTGGGATATCAGTAGACAGGTAGGGAAGAGACACTGGGATATCAGGGGACAGGTATTGAAGACACACTGGGATATCAGTAGACAGGTAGGAAAGAGACACTGGCATATCAGTAGACAGGTAGGGAAGAGACACTGGGATATCAGGGGACAGGCATTGAAGACACACTGGGATATCAGTAGACAGGTAGGGAAGAGACACTGGCATATCAGTAGACAGGTAGGGAAGAGACACTGGGATATCAGGGGACAGGCATTGAAGACACACTGGGATATCAGTAGACAGGTAGGGAAGAGACACTGGCATATCAGTAGACAGGTAGGGAAGAGACACTGGGATATCAGGGGACAGGTATTGAAGACACACTGGGATATCAGTAGACAGGTAGGAAAGAGACACTGGCATATCAGTAGACAGGTAGGAAAGACACACTGGCATATCAGTAGACAGGTAGGGAAGAGACACTGGGATAGCAGTGGACAGGTAGGGAAGACACACTGGGATATCAGTGGACAGGTAGGGAAGAGACACTGGGATATCAGTGGACAGGTAGGGAAGAGACACTGGGATAGCAGTGGACAGGTAGGGAAGAGACACTGGGATATCAGGGGACAGGCATTGAAGACACACTGGGATATCAGTAGACAGGTAGGGAAGAGACACTGGCATATCAGTAGACAGGTAGGGAAGAGACACTGGGATATCAGGGGACAGGTATTGAAGACACACTGGGATATCAGTAGACAGGTAGGAAAGAGACACTGGCATATCAGTAGACAGGTAGGAAAGACACACTGGCATATCAGTAGACAGGTAGGGAAGACACACTGGGATAGCAGTGGACAGGTAGGGAAGACACACTGGGATATCAGTGGACAGGTAGGGAAGAGACACTGGGATATCAGTGGACAGGTAGGGAAGAGACACTGGGATAGCAGTGGACAGGTAGGGAAGAGACACTGGGATAGCAGTGGACAGGTAGGGAAGAGACATACGCTTACCTCTGCAGCTGTGAGAACAGTGCCGGAAAGTCGCAGTTGGGACAATAGGAGAAATCTCCCTTCAGCATGTGCTTGCCCTGCGGTGTATCAAAGTGAAGTAAATTCGAGTAACTCGTATTGATAAAAGTAAATGTACGGCGGCTTTAGGTGGAGAGGGGAGATACTGGAGAGGAGAGGAGAGAAAAGGAGAGGAGAGGAGAGGAGGGAGAGGAGAGGAGAGGAGAGGAGAGGAGAGGAGAGGAGAGGAGAGGAGAGGAGAGGAGAGGAGAGGAGAGGAGAGGAGAGGAGAAGAGAGGAGAGGAGAGGAGAGGAGAGGAGAGGAGAGGAGAGGAGAGGAGAGGAGAGGAGAGGAGAGGAGAGGAGAGGAGAGGAGAGAGAAGAGAGGAGAGGAGAGGAGAGGAGAGGAGAGGAGGGAGAGGAGAGGAGAGGAGAGGACAGGAGAGGAGAGGAGAGGAGAGGACGTCGTCCTGACTCACGGTCACGATGCAGTATGGAATATTGTTCCTGCACTGCTGGCACTGCAGCTCCATGCTGGGCATCTGGGTGCCGCAGTACGGACACGGCGTCTGCTCGTCTTCCAGCTCGGTCTTGTCCGGCCTGCGCACGATGGTCTCAATCTTCTTTCTGAGCTTCAAGTCCACCTGGTCCTTGTACTCTGGCCGCACCAGCATGGAGGCGTAGCCGAAGGCCGAAGCCTTGAGTCCGGAGCGCTGGCACTCGACCACCGTGCTGGTGAGGATCGGCACCACGTGAGCTGGGAACCGCGAGATGGACTCGGCCACACGAATCAAGAGTCTGGCTCCGGCCAGGTGATCACCACGGCGGATGTGCATCCTGGCGATGATGTAGGAGTGCAGCAGCAGCATGGAGGCCTCCAGCTCGGCTGGCACCCGGATGCTGTTGCCTCGCAGCTGCTGCATCATGCCGAACAGCAAGTCGTGAGCCACCCGGTAGTTGCCGGCGTTCTGCTCCTCCCTAGCGATGATCACGGCTGTGCGGGCGGCCTCCTTGAACTGCTTCAGCGCCATGTACAGCCTGAACAGGTATTTAGCATCTTTCGGGCCGGTGCGGTCGTCCTCCATCATGAGGAATTCGATCAGCTGATTGGTCAGCTTCTCGTCTTGGGCGCGGCCCGCCGCCTCGATAGCCAGGTCGAGGGCCTTGTTTTCACCTGTGAGGTGGGGCAGAGTGGGGTGATTGGCTGGCCTGCTTACACTGTGGGAGAGTGAGGTGATTGGCTGGCCTGCTTACACTGTGGGAGAGTGAGGTGATTGGCTGGCCTGCTTACACTGTGGGAGAGTGAGGTGATTGGCTGGCCTGCTTACACTGTGGGAGAGTGAGGTGATTGGCTGGCCTGCTTACACTGTGGGAGAGTGAGGTGATTGGCTGCCCTGCTTACCCCCGACACGGGCCTCTCCCCGACTCACCGGAGTCATTATACGGCACCCGGAAGAAGTGCTTCAGAGCTCTCTCGTAGTTGCCAGCCAGCAGGTAGAATTTGCCAGCCAAGTAGCTGTTTCTGTCGTTTTCGAAGTGCTTGGCGATGCTGAGATAATCATCGGTGGTGGCCCCGTCCTCCCCGATGATGTCTGCGTAGGTCTCCATCTGGCCGTGCTTCTGGGCGAGCTGGAAGGCCTCGATCAGGCACTTGGACATCACCAGGAACTGGATGGCCGAGCTGTAGTCCGACAGTTTGATGAAGAAGTTCGCCACCAGCTTGGCGCCCTCGACAGAGCCGGACTCGCGAACCACTTTGACTGCCTGCTCGGGGTCGCTCAGGTGGTCCAGGCAGACGCGGATGACGCTTTCCCACTCTTTGGCGGTTTTGTACGCCTCCACAGCGTCCCGGTACCGGCCTTCCGCTTCGCGCGCCTTCGCGTACTGCAGGTGCAGCTTCGGCGAGCTCACGTAGGGCAGCAGTTCGCCAATTTTTGTTAGGTTCTTTGACCGGATGTACACCGCCACGGCTTTGTCGTAGAAACCCGCCTGCTCGTATAGGGTGGCCGCCTCCTGCCATTGCTGTTGGAGGCCGGTCGGTTGGGTCCAGATAATAAGTACTTTCTTCACAGATGCCCACCTCACTCCCTGACACCCACCTCACTCCCTGACACCCACCTCACTCCCTGACACCCACCTCACTCCCTGACACCCACCTCACTCCCTGACACCCACCTCACTCCCTGACACCCACCTCAGTCCCTGACACCCACCTCACTCCCTGACACCCACCTCACTCCCTGACACCCACCTCAGTCCCTGACACCCACCTCACTCCCTGACACCCACCTCACTCCCTGACACCCACCTCACTCCCTGACACCCACCTCACTCCCTGACACCCACCTCACTCCCTGACACCCACCTCACTCCCTGACACCCACCTCACTAACCCGACATACACCTCACTCCCCCGGGCCCCCACCTCACTAACCCGACATACACCTCACTCCCCCGGGCCCCCACCTAACCCCCCGACACCCACCTCCAACACCCACCTCACTCCACCGACACCCACCTAACCCCCCGACCTACCTCCCTCCCTCAACACCCACCTCACTCCCCCCGACACCCAACTCACTCCCCGACACCCACCTCCACCCCCCGACATACCTCCCTCCCTCAACACCCACCTCACTCCCCCGACACCCACCTCACTCCCCCGACACCCACCTCCACCCCCCGACACCCGCCTCACTCCCACGATACCCATCTCTGAGATAAGTTACATCCACACCTATCCCAACTCCTGCTCACCCGCATATTTTCGAGAATAGCGGCACAATCTCGCTTAAGAAATTTATTTTTGCTCTGCGTTGCTATGGCAACGCCTCGTTTGCTGTCGTTAAGCCTTAGAGACACCCGAGCAATGCCGGCCATGCAGGCGTCATCGTGGTCGAGGTGCTTCGGATCCCGAGTGATGCCTTTCTCAAAGTGCATCAGTGCGTTGACATAGTCCCCAGTGAACTCCAGCTGCTGGGCGTACTCCTTGGAGATGAAGGGGATTTCCTCTGGGGCCAGCGCTTTGGCCAGCTGCAGGGCCGAGTCCCAGTGGAGAAGGTCGCGGCGCATCTGATATGTTAAACAGGAGAGGAGTATGGATAGAATAGATGGAGAGAAGAGGGGGTAAGGTAAGGAGAGGTGAGTTGAGGTGAGGTGAGGTGAGGTGAGGTGAGGTGAGGTGAGGTGAGGTGAGGTGAGGTGAGGTGAGGTGAGGTGAGGTGAGGTGAGGTGAGGTGAGTTGAGGTGAGGTGAGGTGAGGTGAGGTGAGGTGAGGTGAGGTGAGGTGAGGTGAGGTGAGGTGAGGTGAGGTGAGGTGAGGTGAGTTGAGGTGAGGTGAGGTGAGGTGAGGTGAGGTGAGGTGAGGTGAGGTGAGGTGAGGTGAGGTGAGGTGAGGTGAGGTGAGTTGAGGTGAGGTGAGGTGAGGTGAGGTGAGGTGAGGTGAGGTGAGGTGAGGTGAGGTGAGGTGAGGTGAGGTGAGGTGAGGTGAGGTGAGGTGAGTTGAGGTGAGGTGAGGTGAGGTGAGGTGAGGTGAGGTGAGGTGAGGTGAGGTGAGGTGAGGTGAGTTGAGGTGAGGTGAGGTGAGGTGAGGTGAGGTGAGGTGAGGTGAGGTGAGGTGAGGTGAGGTGAGTTGAGGTGAGGTGAGGTGAGGTGAGGTGAGGTGAGGTGAGGTGAGGTGAGGTGAGGTGAGGTGAGTTGAGGTGAGGTGAGGTGAGGTGAGGTGAGGTGAGGTGAGGTGAGGTGAGGTGAGGTGAGGTGAGGTGAGGTGAGGTGAGGTGAGGTGAGTTGAGGTGAGGTGAGGTGAGGTGAGGTGAGGTGAGGTGAGGTGAGGTGAGGTGAGGTGAGGTGAGGTGAGGTGAGGTGGGGAGAGGGGAGCAAAGGAAGCATTGGAAGAGGCTGTCTCACATCCAGCGCAGCCACAGGCGCTGAGGAGGCCAGGAAGAGGTCCTGCGCCAGGTCGAACTGCTCCAGGAACATGGAGGCGTATCCGGCCAGCAGGTTCCGGTCCTCGTGCGATTCAATCTGCTGCAGCGCCATCACCATGCCGACGTCGCCCATCTCGCGGTACAGCCGGATAGCTGCGGGTTGTTGGATTCGATCGATTATTGCAGCCTAACTAGCATTATTATTAGTTTATCAGCTGATCAATCAGTCCATCCCGCCTACCCAGTGGGATGTCCAAACTGGTGAGAGTCGCTTTAGCGAGCTCCGACCAGCGCTCCGGACTGTCCATGTGCTCGGCCAGAATCCAGGCGTCCTTGTAGCGCCTGGCCTTCACTGCCAAGTTGAACATCGCTTGCATCTGGGGTGATTGTTATGGAAGTTGGGAGCTGAGGAAACTAATGCGGAGACAGACAGACAGACAGACAGACAGACAGACAGACAGACAGACAGACAGACAGACAGACAGACAGACAGACAGACAGACAGACAGACAGACAGACAGACAGACAGACAGACAGACAGACAGACAGACAGACAGACAGACAGACAGACAGACAGACAGACAGATAGACAGACAGACAGAGACAGACAGACAGACAGACAGACAGACAGACAGACAGATAGACAGACAGACAGACAGACAGACACAGACAGACAGAGACAGACAGACAGACAGACAGACAGACAGACAGACACACCTCTTTCACGGTGAGCTCATCCAGCTTGTCCAGCGAATCCAGGTAGCTGTGGGAGCCCAGCAGCATGCTGGCCAGCTTGCCTCCCTGGTTGTGCATGAACACCTGGCCACCGTTCAGCAGCAGAGGCGAATGATCGTAGGGCAGCTTGGTGGTGCAGATGTGCTCGCATGTCGGACCTTGAGACAGGGAATTCCCAAGGTCGGGCAGGGGAAACTCCATTAGTGTCTATATATAGCAATAGTTCAACTCTGATTGATCAGTGTCAACGCGACTAAATGCAGCACAGATTTAAGCAAGCTTAGCCACAGCGAGTGCAAACCATACTACTAATTTTGTAATCGGGAAGTAATAAGTAGCAGTTGTTGCTCTAGCACAATTGAAATTGATAGAATGACTACTAACTGTATGAAAAAGTCCAACTGCACTAATTATGATTTTGAGTAGAATATCAAGTCTAGTAGTAAAATTATTAAATTTATTATTGTGTACTTTTGACTTCTGAAATTTAAGCGTAACTCCAATGCGTGCAATGAGTAAATTTTAGCAGTGAATTCAACAGAAAACTAATGAGATACGGGCAGCTCGAATCGTGTGATAAACAAGCCCAAGGCTAGTGGGACTGGCAAGAAAAAGAAATAAATTTCAGACTTCAATAGACTATCTAGTATTATTAAGATAAAACAGGAGCAATATCAGGATTGAATTCCAAAGAAGAAAAGTATGCTTTCGATACATATCGGATGATTAAAAACTCCCCAGTGATTGATCGCCTGCGTGGAGCTATCCCTCCCTCACTGATCCCCTGCATTGAGTCGGCAGACTTGGTTTGCCTGCCACCAATGAAGCTGGCCTCTCCATCAGCCATGGCTGCGGAGCGCTGCTGACCTGCCGTCTTTCCACCTGAGCTGTCGGCTGCAACAGCAGCGACCGCGTCAGCCACTAGCAGGTGGGTGAAGACACTGTGCTCGTCGAATGTGATAAAGACCTCCTGTTCGTTGTGTCAGTCGTTTAGTCAACTTTTTTGTTAGAAAGAAACTAAATTTAAGTAGGAATTGCAAATTGAAAAGAAATGCGTTTTTAGTTAGTAAAAATTAACTTGCCTACTGTAAGTAGACTAATTGCAAATATTTAAAAATGCTTTGTTAAGACAAAATCATGGAATCTAATCAATAAATTATCGAATCGTCTTGTGGCCCGCCACTAAGGCATATGGTTAATTAAATTCACTTGCAACAACAACAGAGAATCACCAGTAATCTGAGGGTCGTCGTCAAACGAAACCGATTAATTATCAACAGGCAGGTTAGTAACGCAAAACCATCAAAAGCGATTATGGCATTACAAAATTGAATCAGCGAGTAGTTAGTCTATAATGGGGTTTCATATTTACACAAAGTGCCATCTATTCGGTGAGTTAGCTTTGGATTACTATTGCACCTGTTAGTTGCTCCGACCACAAAATGCCAACTACAGTATTAATTTACCTTCCACAGCATCTTCCATATAATAAGCATCTACGACAACGTCAGTCATAGTAACGAATAAGTTCTGTGGAAATTGTTTTTTAGGTAAACAATCTTTATTATACTGCAAATTTAATATTAATAGGCAAAAATCCACGAGAAATATTTGGAGCAATGCGTCAGTTAAGTTGTATTCGAAGACATACCTGATCGTTAAAATTCTGATCCCACATAGCTCCCATCGTGCGCGCGTTGAAGTTCGGTATCGGGATCATGTGATCGGTCAGCTGAAATATTTGTTTAAATTATAGAAGAATGTTTTTCGCCACTATACAGCTAGTGTTAATGGGAAAGGCAATCCGTACACATTTTAAACTTCTAAAAATAGCAGCCAATGACCATGAAGCGCGGATTTCTGCTAAATGTACACTCCACAAACTGTACCCCTAGATTCTAAAAATAGCCACCAATAGGGGACCTCTATACAACCAGTAAGAACGCCTCCCCATTTTAGGCTAAATGCACATTCAATAATTGCATGTACATATATAGCAACGATCGGAGAACCCCAAAAAAAATAGCCACCATAGAAACCTGGCTCCCTCACCGGATTGCAGACAAACGCCTCGGCTCTGTCGTCAAAGATGATCACTCGAGTGCCGTACAAATTTGGAAATATCTTCTTTATTCCGCAGGTATGCTTGATATCATGGGAGAACTCCCAGTCCTCCATGTAAAAAAAGTACACGCTGCCCGTCTGAAAAACGAATCGAGCGTTCGCTCTTTGTTAAAATTAACGAGATTCCGATTAACGAGACTGTCTAATCGTTTTTTCATACAAGTCTCTTACATCGGTGCCAAATATGAGAAAATCTGGCGTCAAGTCGTGGCAGGTGATTTTCATGTTGCCCAGACTCTTATCTGGGAACAACCGCCTCTCCCGCTCCTCATCTCTGGCTCCAGTGGATTCGCCTTCGAGCTGCGGGATTTCCAGTTTTCGAATTCAGATTTATTTTGTTATAATTGAGAAGATTTGTTTGCTGTTTGCCGGGACCTTTACTCTACACTTTGCATAATTACTCAATGAAAGGTTGGTTTGTTTGACCTGATTAAGCTTAATGGATCGGATTGGTGCGGACTAAGAATAGCCAGGAAAAAAGTTATAGCACGCCTTTCTTGGTGAAAAGATGAATTACTTAAGTAAAACTAAACAGTTCTACAACAAGAAAGATACAGGATGGTGGCAACAAACTATTATAGACATAATCAGGCACAGTTTATGTACTTTTTTACAGCCAATACTGTAAGCTAGAAAAGCACCGACGGCTCTGTTTGATCTGTCTATCAATAATTGAGTAGGAAAATTCAGTTTAGAGAAGAGAAACGATCGAGCTCTTATGAAAGAAGCATGACGAATTTCTATTTGAAATTTTTCTGTCTGCGTTGATTCTCGTCAACACTGTCAGATTTTACCCTGGCTTTGAGAGTTCGGTAGCTCTGCCGTCCGCTGCTGCTCAGCTGGGACACCTCTGTGCCGTGCTGTGCGATTGGTTTTTTAGGTCAATTCTTTTATACTTTTAAGCGTAAGCAGTTTTAAAAGATTTAGAAGGGTAAAAATTAATTAATAGTATTACGTCGGGTCTTGAGTTTAGTAAAGATATCTGAACGGTGCAGAGTCTATTGAATTCATCATTTATGTTAGTGATTTAGTGATGATCGCATCTACTGTAAGAAATCAGTTATGTTTTAAATAAAGACGCAGCGCTGCGCTGTAAAAGTGCATCTAGCATAATAGTGCACTAAAAGTTTAATATGACTAAAGTATTATAATACATGCATGCTGTATTAATAATCATGAACCGATTGCTCACCACGTGAAGCATGACCTTGCCCTCGAACAGAGCGGCCGCGTACTCAGAATTCAACTTCACGGATGTCACAGTGCCAAGATACTCTTCACTAGACTGCGGCACAATGCCTGACTCGGAAATCCGATGGAACCAGACCCGGTTGTTCATGCCCACGGCCAGGTGCTCCGGGCCCAGGCCAATGAAGGTCGGCTCCACCTCCACAGACAAGTTCTTGGCTTGGACAGACTGCATGTTGGGGAGGCATTTTGATACTGCTAAATTGCTTAGCTGCTATAGAATCGTGATTTAGATTCCTTGATCTCACTCAGGTGGGTCATGTGTTCGACTCCCAGTCAGTGAGCCAATGTGAGCTTCCAAATTTGTGTTCAAAAGTGAGATTCAAACTCACAATACATGTAAGTCATGGTTGGTGATAAAGTACATAGCCTAGATTTTTTCTTAGTGACTTTTTCATTTATCGTTTTCCAACCTAACACCCACCTCACGCCTCTACCACTAACACTCTATGTACATTGTACTCGGTCCGCATGCCTTCTTTCTCTATGCTTATGTAATAGACACCCACCTCACGCCATGCACTCAGGCGTGTCGCTATTGGACGAAGCAAAGTAGTCACGTGACCATTGCAGACGTACATATAAGCTTCTGGGGTGTAGTCAGGATTGTCAATGTAGGCATTTCAACTGAGAGGGTGCCAGCACCATCGCCAGGAAATCAATATCTTTTGTTGTCAGTATTATGTATTTCTAAGGCCAAGACAAGAAGGATGCTGGCTTAAAAAAACTCACTGTGTCCACCGGGTCAACGAGCGTGACCTCAAGCAGCGATGTCAAGTAGGCGATCCTCGTCTGGCAGGCCACCCCCAGCATGGGCAGCTTGGTGAGGAAGATGTGCAGACTGCCTTTGGGCGTGGCCACCGCCAGCAGCTGCCCGTCCTCAGTCCACTCGACCCGGCCGACACTTTTCTCGTCCTCCAGAGTGATGATGCTGACGAGGTCGCTCGGCTCGTTTAGGTCGCGGATTCGAACCCGGTCGTCGCCGGCGGAAGCGCACCGGCCCAGCGAAGTCGAGATGGCCACCGAGCTGAGATTGTTCTTGTGGTCCTGGGCTTGGAATAACTCCTTGGTTAAAATTGGAGTTACTACCGGTATAAACATATTGACAATTAGGTGTAAGCACTTTTATAACCACCTTAGATACATAGATGATCATGCTAAACTACAGAATATTTCAGTAAATAGGCTTACACGCAAATGTTCTGAGTGGCTAATTTAGTTATTATAAGTCAAGGACTACTTAAGATAATAACGTTTTCTGTGTGCTTTAATAGCTAGCCGACAAGTAACAAATTTTTCTAACCTGGCCAATCTCTTTCATGTGAGTCGAGATGATGACGAAGTAGCCCTGCGAAAAGCCAATCATAATATAGCCGTCGCCGTACCACCTGTAGTCAACAATATGACCGTAGCGAGTTTGAAAGGCCAGCTCTACTGGATTCTCGGGATCCTGCAGGTTGTACAGGAACAGGGTCTTGCCTCCGATCACGCAGGACACGGTGTTGTCACCCATGCCCGAGCGTTCGTCGCTCTTCATCTCGGAGAACTGCGTCAGGCTGGGCAGGTCTCGCAGGCTCGTCTGCTTCAGCGTGTCGCCGTCCGAGTTGCTGACTGTGAGGGTTTTGTCTTCGCTGCCAAGGGCCAGCAGATTCTCAGCGCTCCAGCAGCCGCAGATGATCTTACGGCTGTGCTTGCCAAGGATTGGCACCTTGCGCGAGGTTGAGTGATTGTACAGCAGCAGGTTGCCTTTGGTGCTGCCGACAGCCAGCTGAGGACCGACCGCTGACCAGGATAAGAAAGACAGCGGGTCCCTGGGAATTTGTTGTTGGCGAAGTTTGACATGAGCAACCAGAAAAAAGCAACACAGTTCGCTTTACACACTCACTTAAAGCCGCTGTCAATCTCATACAGACGCAAGGTGTGGGCATCCCAGAGCAAGATGATGGAGCTCCTATCGGTGATGACGGCCAGGTAATCGCCGTCCTTGTTCCAATCCATTCCAACGCAGTTTCTGAAAGCGGGCCAATAATTTTTTTCAAAATGAGTAGCTTTCTAGAAACTTCTAGTTTTTTTAATAAATAAACTTTCTTCACGAACCCATTGAGTGTCAGCTCTCCTTTCACTTCACCGTGACGGTCAAAGATGTTCAGACGTTGATCACTCCTTAAAATTTTCAAGTTAGTTTTGATTTATTCAAATTCACCTGAATATTGTTGAGTACGAGCTAGCGTTCACAATTGAATTTCACCAGATTACAACTTACCCAGTTGTGGCAATCAGATTGCCAATAGTCTTCTGCCATGAAAATGTTATCCCTCCACTTCCATGGGATTTTGGAGGCAGGTGAAATACTCGCTGAAATAATGAATACTTGCGTTATAGTCTACGTTTTGTTAGATATACGGTTTGAATTGTGTCACAATTTTACTTAATTATAATATGTGCTCTCTACTGCGATTCCGAAACAACTCTAAAGCTTTAAGTGTCATGAGACAAAAGCTTACTAAATAAAATTACAAAAATGTCTTTAATAATTTATAACTTAAAAAATCCCTCTCTCGCCTCTG
This sequence comes from Macrostomum lignano, assembly GCA_002269645.1. Lineage (NCBI taxonomy): Eukaryota > Metazoa > Platyhelminthes > Macrostomidae > Macrostomum > Macrostomum lignano. The sequence goes on from NIVC01000665.1 coordinate 62,154, forward strand.
CCACCCTCACACTCTTCTCTAATACAAAGAAGTTCATGAATTCTATGAATTTTTAAAATACTCTGATAAAAATATTGACTTAATTATTTTCAATGAGTAGTAGGTACAACAAGATTAAAAAAGCTTCCATATTTAATAGCTTTTCAAAGTTTAAATATCAATACTTAGAATTTTACCTTCATGTTGTAGTTGGAGCGCGCAGCATGGGTTTTGGCCACAGACCCAAAAATGTATTGACTGATGCAAAATCGAATGGAATTCCCATATTGAAAAGAACTAACCAAACACTTTTTTGTTGCTCTAAAAAGCAAAAGGTTTTTTAAAATAAGAAAAAAGCTCAAATATATATAGAATCAGTTGATGCACTTTTGAAAAAAACACTACGATGAAAGAAATTAGTATGTTTGTTAAAACTCCTAAAACCGACAAAATAAAAAAACTGCCTTTAAATACCTCGACCATATTAACCGTAACTTGATTTAACTACCTGACTGAAGAAGTCCTGACGACTCCTCGTCTTGACTTTTGTCAATTCGCTGTGAAGCTTTAGCTTTTGCAGTTGCAAGGCGTTTATAGTTCCAAATCAATATCCCATAGGAATCTTTTTTCACTGATTAGGCCCTAGACAATCGCGATGACGAACAGAACAGCTAGGTTAGTAGTAGGCTCTAGTCTAGTCTAGAAGTGCGATTGCCTAGACATGCTAGGCCTATACCCTAAGTTACTAAGTAAAGCATAATTTAATGAAAGACATTTGTTTAGACCCTGCAGACGCCGTTTGGGTGTATGAAACACAGCAATGGGACAGTAAGCCTATATATATTTTTATTGATGGCACTGCTTATCCCCACGGTACCGTAGGAATAATTTCTGTCTTATTCCAACGGTACCGTGCGAATAATTTTCTGCTTATCCGCACGGCACACTGAGCAGATAGCTGCCCTATCTTCTACATATGCCGTGCGAATAATTTTCTGCTTGTCCGCAATATGAATATGAATCATGCGAATTTACATGATATATATGATATGATATGATCATATATAAATCACGGCGAGATCAGATTAGACTTTGCTAAAAATTTAAATAATAAACAACTCTTAGAGTTAATTTAATTTAAATCATTTGTTACTACACAAAAAAATAGAAAAAAATCTTTATTTCTTTAGAACAAATGTTCAAGCCAAGTTATGTTGTTATACTGCACTCAAATCGTATGTACTAAACTTCCCACAACACGGCATATGTAGAAGATAGGGCAGCTATCTCGTCAGTGTGCCGTGCGGATAAGCAGAAAATTATTCGCACGGCATATGTAGAAGATAGGGCAGCTATCTCCTCAGTGTGCCGTGCGGATAAGCAGAAAATTATTCGCACGGTACCGTTGGAATAAGACAGAAATTATTCCTACGGTACCGTGGGGATAAGCACTGCCTTTATTGATTAGGCCTAAAAAAATAAGAACAGTTTTTGATTAGGCCTTATAGTAGCTCTAATCTAATCAAAGCCAAATAAATTAAATAATATTTGTAATTTAGATAGATATCTAGATAGATACATACTAACAAACCATTTAAGTTAAAATTACTCTTAAAATCAAACTTTAAAATAGGACCAATTCTAAGTGCAGTATCATAGCATTAATTCTTGTGTTTTGTTAGGAACATAGCTTATATTCACTTTCATTATATGATCATTTAAATGGTGAATTTATATGTAGATAGTATAAGACAAAACCAAAAGAGCTTGTAGGTTTTAAAATATACTAATAATAACAAAATTATATTAGAAGGATCATATTTCAAAATTCTAGGGAATTTTTGGTATATTAATCAATTAATAGTTTTGTCTTGGCTAGGCGTACATCTTGGACACTCCGCAAAAAAACAAAAATTGGACATTTATAACTATTGTACCTGTTTTTAGCCCCCTTCACTTTCATCTCACAATCCCCCTAGTGAATAGAGACGTATGTTTTATATTAAATGGGGATCATAAAACAAAAGTGAGGTAGTGCAAAAGCAATTATCATAACAAATAATTTTGTTCTCAATCATGTGTCAATCATTGATAGAGATATACTGTTTAATGTAGACTGCATAGACTTTGGTTCCATAGAATGAACACAATCAAACTGTAAATTTGGGACCATGTCACCATACTTGCATACTATTACTAATCCATTCAATTTTGTGATAGGCCCCCCTACAATCCCTTCATTGGCTTCAATACAATTTTATTATTGGTGTGGTTATAAGTTGAAACCTATGAGCTCTTTTGGTTTTGTGTTATAATCATCTATATATAAATATAATTTAACCATTTAAATGATCATGTGATGAAAGTAGATATAAGCTACATTTCTATAACTTTTTATGCTACATTTCAATGACAATTGCAATGATGATTTAGAGTGATTTGGAAAATGAAGACAATATACAATAATTATGAAACAATTTTTGTTATATTAGAGTAAGGCCTATCTTGACTATTTTTTAACAGTAACAGGGATTGTAAAATGAAGCTTGACTTGCTCTTGGATTATCTAATGAAATAATGCCTAAAAGTCTATATAAATAATATCTTTTGGCTTTATTGCTAGTGCTAGAATATAAAATTATATATAGGGTCTAGTTTTAATTTAAGATATGATTTTTAAATCAAGAATGCAATTTTTCCTTTTTTCTACAAAAGAAAAATATAATATTTGCTATATATGACAAGTTTTGCCAATAATAAGGTGCAATATTATATTCTAAGGCCCAATCTTACAATAGGCTTTTATAACTTTTTCTAAATTTGTTGTAATGCCTATGACTAAATACTATAAAGTTATACTAGTGCTAATAATTCTCTGGATGTTTCATTAGATTTTATTATTTTCTTTTTAATTTAATATGGTTTTTCATTCAGATTTATATAACCAAATTATATATTTATTAAAATTACTATTGCTAGCTAATAATAAATAAGCATCTTACTTCATTTGACTAATAATATACCCCATGTTAGCTTGCTGTGTTGTCCAAGCAAGTCCATATCTGTCTTAGTATTATATATAGTCTCAACCATTGCCTAGAAGTCTTAGTGCTATCTTTGTAGATACCAGGAACTAGACTGGCAAGTTAAAAGAACTGCTAACAACAATACAGAAGCTTCATACACTTGTTGCAACAGCAATCAGCTTATCATAATTCTGTCTATTCTTTCAAATGATTTGGCTTCAATGTTTTCAAGGAAAGAGTAGAGACATTTCATTTTTCTAAAATTCAAAATTACCTAGCCTAAAATTTTAATATAGGTTATTTATCTACCAATATCTTAGCTTGTATTAGGTCTGCAGAATTTCATTTTAAGGTCATGCATAAGAGTGCTGAGTATTGATCTTCTTTGATAAACAACAACCTTTTTGTAACTCTATAGGCCACAAAATGGCAAATAAGTAAGCACTACTTCTTGTTAAATTAACATGCACTAATGTTTTGAGGTTTATTTTGAGCAGATTTATCCATTCATTTATGAGAGTTTTCATCAAACACAATAAACAATAATGGACTATAATGTTCTTAAAGAGAGAATTGCTGAAATGGAAAAGAAAGTTTTTGGTGCCAATCCGCCTACATTGGTTAAGGAGGCTGAGTCTGTAAGTTCATTCCTTCAGTTCAGAAAACTGCCCTTGTAAACTGACTATCAGTTGGTAAAGTACAAAGCCCCCGTGAACTATCTATACAGCTGTTAAAGTACAAAGCCCCGTGAACTGACTATCAGTTGGTAAAGTACAAAGCCCCCATGAACTATCTAAACAGCTGTTAAAGTACAAAGCCCCGTGAACTGACTATCAGTTGGTAAAGTACAGAGCCCCCATGAACTATCTATACAGCTGTTAAAGTACAAAGCCCCGTGAACTGACTATCAGTTAGTAAAGTACAAAGCCCCCATGAACTATCTAAACAGCTCTTAAAGTACAAAGCCCCGTGAACTGACTATCAGTTGGTAAAGTACAGAGCCCCCATGAACTATCTAAACAGCTGTTAAAGTACAAAGCCCCGTGAACTGACTATCAGTTGGTAAAGTACAGTACCCCCGTGAACTATCTATACAGCTGTTAAAGTACAAAGCCCCGTGAACTGACTATCAGTTAGTAAAGTACAAAGCCCCCATGAACTATCTATACAGCTCTTAAAGTACAAAGCCCCGTGAACTGACTATCAGTTGGTAAAGTACAGAGCCCCCATGAACTATCTAAACAGCTCTTAAAGTACAAAGCCCCGTGAACTGACTATCAGTTGGTAAAGTACAGAGCCCCCATGAACTATCTAAACAGCTCTTAAAGTACAAAGCCCTGTCCTATTCCTCGCCTTCCCAGTGCGCCGAAACGCTGCAGACGGTGAACAAGAAATACGAAGCCAGCACGGCTAAACGAGACAAAGTTCAGCGAATTCTGGCCAGATTCAACGAGATTGATAAGTACATGGACAGCCGGTTCTGCGAAGAGACGGCTCTGTCGACCGAGGCCAAGATTCGAGTCATCCTGAGCGAGGAGCAGCAGATCCGGGAGACCGCAGCCGCTCTGGAGAGAATCTCCGAGCTGAAGTCTGTACTCGATAGCGAGCACCTTCAAGCTGCCGATCAGAAACTGTTGGAGCGCTTTGCCGAGCTGCGTCAGAAGCAGTTGGAGCAGACTGAGGATGCCCATAAATTGGAGCAGCAGACCTACGAACTGCTAAATGTGTATTTCAGCTTTGTAAGTCACCTTTTTTATGACGTTTATTCCAAGGCTGCTCCGATTGAAACCTTTTCAACCCATTTGGTCAGTGGGAACTGGTTTTTTCTAGGGCAGCCAGATTAAATATGCAGTCTGCTCATAGTGCTCGGTTGAGTCTGTACCAAGTGTATTAGTGACCAACTGAGTCTCCAGGGTTTGACACAGTTTCTCAATATGTATGATGCTGGTTGAGATTCAAAATCCATCAAATATAAGAGTGAGATATCAATAAGGGTGAGGGCACAAAATCCACCAATCTATGGGTGAGATTTTCAGAGATTCAAAATCCACCAATCTATGGGTGAGATTCAAAATCCACCAATCTATTGTGAGATTCAAAATCCACCAATCTATGAGTGAGATTCAAAATCCATCGGTCAATGGGTGAGATTTAAAAAGCATCAATCTATGGGTGAGATTTAAAATCCACCAGTCTATGGGTGAGATTCAAAATCCATCAGTCTATGGTTGAGATTCAAAATCTGTCAAGTAAAAACCGCCGACATTCCTGCTGCTCCGATTGAAACCTTTTCTACTCATTTTGTCAGTGGGAACTGGTTTTTTCTAGGGCAGCTAAATTAAACAAATATGCAGTCTGCTCATAGTGCTCGGTTGAGTCTGTATCTGTACCAAGTGTATTAGTGACCAGCTGAGTCTCCAGGGTTTGACACAGTTTCGCAATATGTATGATACTGACTGCGATTTAAAATCCATCAGTCTACGGGTGAGATTCAAAGTCCATCAATCTATGGGTGAGATTTAAAATCCACCAATCTATGTGTGAGATTCAAAATCCATCAGTATTCATAAGGATGAGATTTAAAATCCACCAATCTATGTGTGAGATTTAAAATCCACTAATCTATGTGTGAGATTCAAAATCCGCCAATCCATTGGTAAGATTCAAAATCCACCAATCTATGTGAGATTCAAAATCCACCAGTCTATGGGTGAGATTCAAAATCCACTAATCCATGGGTAACATTCAAAATCCACCAATCTATGGGTGAGATTCAAAATCCACCAATCTATTGTGAGATTCAAAATCCACCAATCTATGAGTGAGATTCAAAATCCATCGGTCAATGGGTGAGATTTAAAAAGCATCAATCTATGGGTGAGATTTAAAAAGCATCAATCTATGGGTGAGATTTAAAATCCACCAGTCTATGGGTGAGATTCAAAATCTGTCAAGTAAAAACCGCCGACATTCCTGCTGCTCCGATTGAAACCTTTTCAACCCATTTTGTCAGTGGGAACTGGTTTTTTCTAGGGCAGCTAAATTAAACAAATATGCAGTCTGCTCATAGTGCTCAGTTGAGTCTGTACCAAGTGTATTAGTGACCAGCTGAGTCTCCAGGGTTTGACACAGTTTCTCAATAGGTATGATACTGATTGCGATTTAAAATCCATCAGTCTACGGGTGAGACTCAAAGTCCATCAATGTATGGGTGAGATTCACAATCCAACAATCTATGTGTGAGATTCAAAATCCACCAATCTATGTGTGAGATTTAAAATCCACCAATCTATTGTGAGATTCAAAATCCACCAATCTATTGTGAGATTCAAAATCCACCAATCTATGCGTGAGATTCAAAATCCACCAATCTACGGGTGAGATTCAAAATCCACCAGTCTATGTGTGAGATTTAAAATCCATCGGTCCATGGGTGAGATTTAAAAAGCATCAATCTATGGGTGAGATTTAAAATCCACCAATCTATGTGTGAGGTTCAAAATCCGCCAATCCATGGTTAAGATTCAAAATCCACCAATCTATGTGTGAGATTCAAAATCCACCAATCTATGTGTGAGATTCAAAATCCACCAATCCATGGTTAAGATTCAAAATCCACCAATCTATGTGTGAGATTCAAAATCCATCAGTCTATGTATGAGATTCAAAATCCACCAATCCATGGTTAAGATTCAAAATCCACCAATCTATGTGTGAGATTCAAAATCCACCAATCTATGTGTGAGATTCAAAATCCACCAATCTATGTGTGAGATTTAAAATCCACCAATCTATGTGTGAGGTTCAAAATCCGCCAATCCATGGTTAAGATTCAAAATCCACCAATCTATGTGTGAGATTCAAAATCCACCAATCTATGTGTGAGATTCAAAATCCGCCAATCCATGGTTAAGATTCAAAATCCACCAATCTATGTGTGAGATTCAAAATCCATCAGTCTATGTATGAGATTCAAAATCCACCAATCCATGGTTAAGATTCAAAATCCACCAATCTATGTGTGAGATTCAAAATCCACCAATCTATGTGTGAGATTCAAAATCCACCAATCTATGTGTGAGATTCAAAATCCACCAATCTATGTGTGAGATTCAAAATCCACCAATCCATGGTTAAGATTCAAAATCCACCAATCTATGTGTGAGATTCAAAATCCACCAATCTATGTATGAGATTCAAAATCCACCAATATATGTGTGAGATTCAAAATCCACCAATCTATGTGTGAGATTCAAAATCCACCAATCTATGTGTGAGATTCAAAATCCACCAATCCATGGGTAAGATTCAAAATCCACCAATCTATCTGTGAGATTTAAAATACATCAATATATGGGTGAGATTCAAAATCCACCAATCCATGGGTGAGATTCAAAATCCATCAGTCTATGGGTGAGATTCAAAATCCATCAGTCTATGGGTGAGATTCAAAATCTGTCAAGTAAAAACCGCCGACATTCCTGCTGCTCCGATTGAAACCTTTTCAACCCATTTTGTCAGTGGGAACTGGTTTTTTCTAGGGCAGCTAAATTAAACAAATATGCAGTCTGCTCATAGTGCTCAGTTGAGTCTGTACCAAGTGTATTAGTGACCAGCTGAGTCTCCAGGGTTTGACACAATTTTAAAATATATACTTTTTCAATTGTTTTTCTATCCATAAAGTTTCTTTTGTACGCATATATTGCTACTAACGAGTAGAGCTGTTGAAATATATGCCCGTAATTTTCTCGCCTTTTTTCCAGATGGACCTCGTTTCCAAACAGTTTATCGCTTGGAATAAGAAGGTTCGCGCTGCAGAGGGTAAATAATTGACGGATTGAGCGATGCAAGTTGGCATCACGTCTCGTTTCGTTGGTTCGAGTCAAGTTCCGGCCTCGCGTGTCTGGATTAGAATTCAGGAATCAGAACTCAGTGATATTTGGGATCTGGAAGTGGGATTAGAATAGCGATATTTGGGATCTGGAAGTGGGATTAGAATAGCGATTCAGTGATATTTGGGATCTGGAAGTGGGATTGGAATAGCGATTCAGTGATATTTGGGATCTGGAAGTGGGATTAGAATTAGAATTCAGTGGTATTTGGATCTTAAAGGATATCAGGGATCTGAAAGTGGATTTAGGATCTAAGAGTGGGGGATGAAGGTTCTGAAAGTGAGGTATTACTGAAGATATGGAACTCTGGAACAGTGAGATTAGAAACGGGTGTGGGGTAGGAAACACAGAGTGTATGCGATCTGTATTCGTGATCTTCCGAGCTAAAATAATAGACATTGATGCAGTTCGAACACTTGCAATATAAATATACATTTAAATAATTAAGGTTCTCTATATAATAATTTCTTTGTTGATGTATCTTCATGTTCTGCTATCTCACAAATTTGTTGCATTGTCCTATATGGTACCAAGGTGTTGGCTATTGCAGCACCTATTTAACATACGATTGGTGTTGCTTATATATTGTTACTATTTTCCACAATTTCCCCAGACAGTCTGTCACCGTTTTTGTCTCCAATTTCTGTTGGCTAAATTGTGATTGGTCAAGTTTGATAATATTGTACATAATGCTAGATATTTTCTTTTGGTAATAGCCTTAATTATATTATTGCTTCTTGCAAGCTTGTTATAAATTTATGAATCGCATATTTAAACTTTATTCTCCTTGTGTGCAGGCTACTCTTATGTTTATGACAGAAGACAATAAAATTGGATTTCTTTTTGAATTATTTTTTTCATTTATTATGAATGGAGCTCAGAGGAAGCACGAGATTTTTCTGCGGTAAGGTTCCCGCAGCACTACCGTGGCTTTGCGCGTGGGTTGACACCGATCGGAGAGGTTGCTCAACGCTCAGCAACAGCAACGGCTGGGCAAGCTGATTGTCTACCTCGTCGCTGTCGGCTGTTGGTTCCCGACGGTTGCAAAGATCTGCGGGGTGTTGCCAACAGCCTTGCCTGGGCTGCCACTCGGTCTGTGAGGGCAGTCCCGAAATCCCACTGAAATGATGTGGGCGCCTCGGTTTTCTTGGCCTCGCCACATGTTTGGGCGCAATCTAGGGATTCACCCGGCCGTTTCTATTGGCAACACACACATGTAAGTCGCTATTGGACAGAATAGTAGTCACGTGACTGCTCTCAGCCATGATAGCGACTTACATGTGTGTGTGTTGCCAATAGAAACGATCGATGATTCCCGATGTTGCGCATGTATGCCTCTCCATCCTGTCATGAACTGTTGCAGATGCTCAGCGCCAAATCAACAGGTTGGTCGAAATAGCTTCCAGCGTCTGCCTTGTTAGGCTTACTGTATGACCGAAGTACTCACCGTGCCGGCTGACATCCCAGCAAAACTGACATGCCGCGGCGCCGACAGGCAGTAGAAAACGCGCTCAACTGATCACCTATCTCGGTGATCTGGTGACCCACAAAGAACATCTGAAGGCGCAAAGGACTTGCTTGGGTGGCCTCGCCTGTACCAATCCATTAGGGCCGTCTTTCAGTCCGAAGTGCCTCCCGACGCCAGAAGGCTTGGCTTCGGCATGCGGTGGTCGAGACCGTCCTGCTCTACAGCACTGAGATGTGGACACTAACACCGTGCGCTCTTTCGAGTTCACGAGAGCGTCGGGACTGAAGCCGAGTACCAGAGAGCCCAGCTGCAACGCCCGTCCACAACCGGGGCCAGGCCCGAACCCATCGATACGTGGACTGCTGTGCAACGCTGGGGCACTCTCAATGCCGCTGGCAGGGCGGACTTTGCTCTGTCGCGCTGCGGAGCGCCAGTTGACGCCCTCTGACCGCTTGGACCTTACCAAGTTGCGTCTTGTGGTAGTTCCTGCTGCGCGCCGTCTTCCAAGATCGGCGACGAGTGAGTTTCCAATGCGGCACAGCCGATACTATATCGTCGCGCCGGCCTGGTACGTCCAAGCAACCTGTTGTTGCGCTGTTGGCGACTCCAGCTGGCAAGCCACATCATTTGCGCCGAGTCGTACTGCCCACAGCCTTGTGTCATTCCATGCAGACCCTTTTGAGAGCAAGTTCTGTTGGTCTGCTGAAATTTCCTTCAGAGCCATGCACCAGCTGCTGAATGACTCGTCTAGCTGTTGGTTTCGCATCCAAAATTCTCGACGCTTAAAAGACTCATTTCTTTCTGCAGAGATGAATTTTCCAGTGCGTTCAGGTTGCTGTCGGGATCCTTGGTTTCTGCTTTCAAGTCGGGAAGATTCTCCACGACTTAGGTGTCTCCAGACTGAGTGCTGTTTGCAGAGCGCATAGGCGCAGACGCTTCTGGGAGCCGCCTGGTAGATCTACGAGTATCAGGCCTGATATTGCTTCAAAGCTATTCCACATCTGGATCCACTGCAGGAATACTAGTAGATGTCGTTGAGACTCCAAGTCAAACTTTGGCACACCTTTGGTGTGGAGCTTTGGTGCATCTGTGACATTCACTGCCTCTCGTTCCGCTGGCGATGCAAATTTTGGTCTGCTGCGTTGCGACAACTTTTGCAATGCGTCAAGTTTCCAAACCAGTAGAGTAGACAAATCCATGTGTTCTTGTACGATCGATGTACAATACATGTACACTAGTGCGAGCAGATTTTGCAGCGCATCTCTGCTATGTTTACCCAAGCACTGCTGCATCTACCATGCAAGTGTGTCTAATTGTAGCCAAACTGTCATGGAATAATTTATCGCCTAAACAAGATTTCCTATCTATGCGAGTGTTAATACCACGCCACTCCCATGCAGTGCCGACCGGTTCCAGCTGCATCTTCTGATGCTGATATATTAAATGCAATATTTTAGCTACAACTTAGTTATACGAGTATAACATTAAGAAAATAGTCACCGAAGTAGCAACTTCAAACTTTCCGACGTATAAATTAGCGATAGACGGCTAGACTCGTGGCTGCTTAAGTTACTCTTGTACTGTGCTGTGCAGCATGCGTCACATGGCTCAGCCTACAAAGCGGCGAATTTCCAATGGCAAACATTGGATTGAATCATTGGTGAGCAGTCAATATATTGTATGATTCTTGTTTACCAGTTTGTAATGCTGATGCGTTCCAATACGAGATGCGTAATGCTGGATAAGAATGCCAGCAAGCATGTAAGAATAGTGGAGGCAGTTAGGAAAATGCCCCCAAACGCATTTCAATGCTTCGAACTTTGATCTGAGTTAATTAGTTCTACTGAGTGAGTGCATCCTCACACTCTCAGTTGCATCCCCACTCTATCCGTTGCACCCTCGCTCTCTCGATTGCAGCCTCTCTCTCTTGCAGTTGCAGCCTCACTCTCAGTTGCATTCTCAGACTCTCAGTTGCAGCCTCACTCTCAGTTGCATCCTCACACTCTCAGTTGCATCCCCACTCTATCCGTTGCACCCTCGCTCTCTCGATTGCAGCCTCACTCTCTCCGCTGCACCCTCGCTCTCTCAGTTGCATCCTCACTCTATCCGTTGCACCCTCGCTATCTCGATTGCAACCTCTCTCTCTTGCAGCCTCACTCTCAGTTGCATCCTCACACTCAGTTGCAGCCTCGCCCTCTCTGCTGTCCCAGTCTCAGTCTACAAATAAACCACTTTAGACTGTAGATGCTATATAGAAATGCTTACCCACAGAGTGGTAGAGAGTTATGGAAATCCCCACCCAGTGTTTTTTTTCTACTCCGGCTGAATGAGAGCGTAACTCACCTTTATTCTTGCTCAAGTTTTATTGTTTAAGTTCACGCCTCCCCCCTCTAGCTCTCTCTCTCTACTGGTCTGCCCTCTTCTCAGACTGAGAATTTCTGGCTCTATTACACAGCTTGTTTTAGTTTTTACTGACCTTTTTAACCCATGCCCACACTATAAGAATTCGGGGAGGGATCTGTGACTCAGTATATTGATAAAAAATGAAGACTTAAGTGTAGTATACTAGTAACTCGTATTCTGAAAAATAGCGTTTTGTAGAAAAAACCCTTGCTATTCGACCCAATATCAAGCCTTCTTGAGATGAGCAGACCTAAACATACAATGCTAACTTAGCTCAATATTCCAAGAAACCTGAAGACACTGTTACCAGTAACAGTAGTAAAAGCGTTGTGTAGCAATGAGTAATAAAGTAAAATGTTGTAAATACTTCGAAGCATTTAGCTCGAATTAGAACGCCAATGATTAGCATGCTAAAAAGACAGTGGCGGTGCAGCACCTTTCGATTGGGGGGGGGGGGGGGCGGTGGTTGGGTGGTCACCCCCTCCCCCCAACGAATTTTTAGAATTAGTGCAGCGCATTACGCTAAAATCTCAAAAACGCATACCGAGCTCGTACTAAAAATTATGGTGGGTCACCCCAGGGAGGATGGGAGGGTGGTCATCTGGGTAGCAGCCCCTCTGCCCCCGCCTGCGCCGCCACTGGGCAAACAGTGCTAACACTACTGTTATAAGGTACGGTACTCTGTTTTACTATATCTCTATACGTATAAAGGGGTCAACTAAGTTCATTTACCCTACCCCACCAAAGCTGAAAGCTTGGTTTCTGTTATCAAATAATTGCTAAATTAGGTAGCCAGGCTTAAAAGTAATATATTGAATGGTTTGTTTGCTTTTTTGGCTTGGTTGATAGTTTGAGGCGTTTGAATGAATCAGCTTTGCTTTCATTCAGGGCCAGCAATGCGGGGGTGGGAAAAGACACTGTGTCTTTTGAAAATCCCCATTAAGTCTAACGGCCCAATGGGTTAGTTAGTCAGAGGCCAGCCATAGAGTGGAGAGAATTTGAATTTCCTAGAAAGCAAGCAAGTTACGTTTCAGCGGACCAATGGCATCGGGGGGGGCAGAGACGGAGAGAGAAGGGTATCTCGGGAATTTCCATCACACGCTCTCTATTTGCCTATATGTGCTCCATAAAACAGAAAAAGGAGAAGAAAGTCGTGTAAAATAGGGTGACGAATCCAACGCACAGAAATAGGGTTGCGGGAATGTACAATTGTACATATAGCCCAGTGTACGCATCTTTCAAACTCCTACAAACGGGGGGGGAAGGGATTGTTAAAGTGGAGAGGAGAGAAAAGGCAGTCTACTAAATAGCATGGTTTGTGCTGGGGAGAGTTGCCTGTATTCTATTCGGTTTCACAAGATAACAGTTTGAATTAAAATTAGGCCATAGTTTCCCCACTTTAAAAAACGAACCGACCAATAAAATTAGGCATCTAAAATCCCTAACAAAGTAAGGAAATTATTAAGCTGAAAATAGTTAAGAAAATCAATAAAATGGCAGAGAAAGATCGTAACGATGGAGACAAGCCAAGGAATGCATCTAATAGTGCCGACACTGCCGACGAGAAATTATTAAAAAATTCTCGCGGCTCCGCTGAAGAGGCAACGGACGAGAGTGATGGACCAGCCACTCCGGTGCATCCGGGGTATGTTGCTGGCGCTATTTATCAGGTAAGCATTAAAAAGCCCATTGGATTTGCATCGTATTGTCATCTCTGATTTATTTATAAAATTACCAGTGGTGCAGCCAAGGGGGGCCGGGGGGCCTGCCCCCTGAAATTCGCCCCCCAAAATTCCGGAGAAAAAATACCCCTCCCCCTGAAATTCTGGAGAAAAAATACCCCTCCCCCTATACCCCTCCTCCGGGTGCTGAATGGGCCCTCTTGCGAAATAAATTCCTGGCTGCGTCACTGAAAATGACGGTATAAAACAAAACATTTTCTAAACTAAACGTTAACTGTTCGTCATAGTTCGTGAGAAATATGAAAATGCGAAGTTAAAAACACGGGCTTCGGGCTTGTAAGTAAGCTTGTTCTTTAATCTTTAACTCGCTTTAACTAGCTTTAGTCTCTGCAAAGAAGACTAATGTGGAATTTGACATTTTCAAGTTCATTTTTTTAATTTAGCTGGGAAACAAAAATTTTGCGCAGTTTACGAGCGTAATTTCTACGTAACAGCCGGTCTGGATCTGGGAGGGTGCACTTGCATCGTATAAAATATATAGGATTAATAGCTATCTGAGCTGAGTTTAGTGCAAGTGAAATAAATGGCTTGATCTGATCCTAGTGTGACGAAATACGACCAGCGGCAGCACTCTTTCATAGTCTAGAAAATTTCCTAAGGCTAGGACTAGGAACCCTGTGATCCTACCTCCCCATGCCTGGGATACGAGACGCGCATAATACACTGTCCTGTGTTGTGCTGATAGTTAGGTTGAAATTTACTAACTAGCACTATCTATTGCACTACTACACTAACTAGGCCTTACACTGATGCTGAGCCGAGCTAACTCGCCTAACTGATTAAATTTAGATGGACGAAGCGCGCACATATAAGGCTTCCATTTTCCAGTAGCTGAGCTTCAGCTTAGACGAAAAAAGACGGACGTAAAGTTGAAGGCCGCTCTAATATAAATTCATCTTAATTTAAAGCTCAGCTTAGCTAACAAAGTATTACCAGGACCTATCACTGTAGTATGGAAGTATTAGTGTTATTAGATTAGATTGGATTGGACAGATAGAAATGCTCTTTGCTGTTATTGCACGCTAAACTAGCTCATATTAAGTTTTGACAAAAATGGCACAGCGGATTTAATTGACGCTTAAGTTTAAAATAGACGGTGGATAATTAGTGGTAGAAGGTAAACTATCGATCTATTATAAAGTGCTTATTGTTTTACTTCTACCCCTTCCTTATCTATTCTGATAGAAGATAGTAGATTAGATTAGGGCTAAGACGGACCGGACCATAGGCGTAAACAACAAGATTTTTTATAGCCACTGTCTGGACAAATGGCTTCGTCTATTGAGTATTGTGTTTGCAAGACGCGGCTTGATCGGTTCACTTTAGCTTTGATTATTTAAGTGGCCCAGGATTGGGCGAAGTGGTTCGGACTTGTCTGGCGGATTGGCTGGCAATAAAACATGGACTTGACCCCCCCCCGCTTGGCCCAGCCCTAACCAAATTCTTGTTCCAAGTTCAAGTCTGACGACATTGTACAGTCATTCAGTTAATCCCGCGTCCTCATTGTGTCGTTTGTTGGTATTCTCTTAAAGCCACACGCTCGTACATATATACATGTAACAAGGAAAGTTTTATTGATTTTTCACACTATAATGGTAAAAATTAGCTCGCGGGGAGGACTAGAGGAAGTCCCTCACTGGGCGTTTCGTAGATTTTCCTACCCTGTAATACAAATTGTTCTTAGCCACGCTTCTATGAAACCAGATTCAAGAAGGGCCACTAAGGATTTATAAGTGAATGCGAGTTGTTCACTATAGGAGAGAAATTGGACTACACTTACGAAGGATTGGCTTTAAAAGAAGCAGGGAGGATCTACTCTCAGTCACTCGGTGTCTGCTCTAGAAATTTAGAGTCCAGACTCCAGACTACAGACGACAGGACAACATTGGACAATTTTATACAGAAAAAGACAAGAACGAGTCGAACGACATAGAAAATGGAAGTTGAGTTATCTATCGTTTGCACCAAAAGTACCAAAAGGACCAGAAGACGCGGGCCGGTGCGACAAAATATTATAATTATGGTAACTTCAACTCCAGTTCTAAGTATTTATATTGTTTAATTTAACACTGTAACTTTTATAAGCTACGTTATTTTGTAAATGTGTTGGTGTTGATCGGACGCTAATACTGAAACTTATTGTACTATTAATCAACAAGGCAATTCCTAATCCTGTTCTATTCTGAGTCCCCAGTTCCTGACTCCTCTGACTGCCCAACCTAGCACATATAGCACTGGTCTAACAATGCTCCTAATCCTTAACAATATTGAGATTGAGTTTAGCCTATCTCTCTCCTAGTCTGAGCTTAGCCTGTACCTTTAGTTATTGATTGACAATGACATTAAGTCAAGGCTAATCCCAGGTATTTTCCTTATCGTTATCTGTCGGCTTCCTACATTGAATCTTCTTAATCTTAACCTCACGGGAAAAATGAAGCTATGTTGATGCATAGCATAGAGCCTTGTATAAATAAAGACAGTCTATAACTAACATTAAGCATAACACTAGCATTGCTTTGGTTGAGTGTAAATGAGATGTCACTTTTGCTATACTTAGTCTTGTACAATATATTCGCCATCATTACTTTGGAGCTTATTACTGTAGATTATCCGGACAAGATGCCCCAATATGGCAGCCAGTGAAGCCAACGTATACGCTTGGCTGATTGACAAGAAAAGAATTTCAGAGCTTCAACCTCAATATCCAGTTGCCTGTGCGAATTCCTTATATTCCTCATTTCCCACCCAGCTATTCCCGCCAACACCAATACGGCCTCTTCTCTTACCCCACCCCCTTCTCCAGAGCATACTGCCACTGTATCCCTATCCCAATCACCCCCTCCCCTGCTTAACTGTGTCCCAGTCTACAGTCACTTGCATCTCAGCAGCATCCCATGGGATGGAGATAGATAGAACAGAATAGCAACTATAGTGCTCTCTGCTCGCTCTGCCCCGAGTTCGTGTCTGATAGACTATAATCTATGTATATAGCCAATGCCAAGGAGGCCTAGAGTCAGAACCTGGAGCAGTAACTTTCCCCAAACTCCAATATCAGACAACTGTAGGCTGACTGCAGTTCAGTTTGCACACAACACAATGGATTGGAGAGTTTCTGCGTTATATTTTACTATCTTATATACAAAAATGAGCCTTGGCATCTCATCCATTCCCCCCCCCCCCCAAGCCTTGATATCTCCACAATTCCCCCCAAGACTAGACATCTCAGCAATCCCCCCCAAGACTTGACATCTCAGCAATTCCCCCCCCCCCCCAAGACTTGACATCTCAGTAATTTGTAAGCCTGGTATCTCAGCAATCCCCCCAAGCTTTTACATCTCAGCAGTTCCCAAGACTTTACATCTCAGCAATCCCCCCCCAAGACTTGACATCTCAGCAATTCCCCCAAGCCTGACATCTCAGCAATTCCCCCGTAAGCCTTGACATCTAAAAAATTCTTGGATATAATTACACAAGAATATGACGATTCTTTGCGTAAATCCGTTGCACTAACACACCGCGAACATTACGTTATGCAATGATTTAAACAAAAAGAAATGGCTCGTCCCGTTCTGATCAATAGTGCTCGCTAGGGATCGTAATCCCTAAATTAGGAACACTAGTGACTGATATGTTGAATGCACACAAGTACTGTACACATAGCGTGAGGGCGTGCCGGCGTGAGCTTTTATAGCTTTTTGAACTCAAATCATGAGCATGTCAAATCGTTTTGGCATGCCACGTTGCCCTTCTTTTGCGAGTTACAAAATAAATATATGCATGATGCTCGACGGCATAACAAGTAGTCATACATGCGATACCCCCTGATTTACACTGGCCGTGCGACTTAATTTTTGACCAAAAATGCGACTTACCTGTGAAAGAAAACCCTAAAGCAAAAAATTAACGCAATTTTGGGTAAACGGCAAGAGTAACCATGACTGTCTTATCAAGACCAAATGCGTCGTCATCTACTTAGTACTACGTCTATTTTTTTGAGTGGGCACTTTTGCGACTTACCTTGGCTGTGCCCCTCGCCAGCCTGTCGGGTAGGCCGAGTGTTGCGCATGTATGACAAGTCGTGAACCTCAGCCGAACCAGGTTGTCTCCAACTTCTTACTACGGCATGACAACTAGTTTGAATAAAAGCCCAATAATATCTTTCTTTTAGTACTTCTGCGAAGCAAAATAAAATTTACTAGCATGCATTTAGCCTTTTTTCAGATTTAATCAGACTTTAAAATGCGACAAAATTTACAAGAATTGGTTTAACATTAGTAAAATTTGGCTGAGAAATTTTCCCATCTTTTGTCTGCAAACTGAACAACTTCAGTCAGTCTAACGTATACCTGTTGCCTGACGTTGAGTTTGGGGAAGGCTTGCTGCTCCAGGGTTCTGGCTATATAGGCCTCTATACAACATATAGACTATAGTGCTTCTCGAAACATGTTTATTTGACAAAAATCCTCCTGACTTCTTGTTCGCCCTTGCATGCAGAATGGAGATAACAGGCATATGGGGCATTAGTGTGCAGAAAGAATGCACGTCAGAGATAAGGGCGTAACATACTAACAAATCAATATTGATGCAGAATTTATTTGATTTGAAGGCTCGAATCTGCATTGAGAACATTGAGAGCTCTATATTAACAGTTACAAAAGATTAATTACAGTTTTACCTGCGTGGGGATTAATAATTTTTATTAATAATAGATTTTTGGCATGAATCGCGTGCATCTACATGTATGGAGCAGAGCACTCGATCAGTCTGTTTATTCGCGTGCAAGACTGTAATATCCTGGTGAATGACAGGGATATTGTTAGATTGCTATTTTCTATACGATAAACATCCTTATGCAACACACTTTCAATGGAATAATAAGGTTTCGATCTAGTCGTCATGCATATCTGTGCCTCGGGGCAGACTTCCTATATTATATATAGCTTGAAATGATAGTATTCTATAAGACAGACCTGATGCTTGCGATATCATTCGCGTCATGACACGAGCGTAACGATATGAAGAACCGGCTTATACATTATTTCCTGCTTCCTCTTTTGCCTAGCTTGCTTGCTTGGCCAGGTAAAGAGAGAGAGAGAAGTAGGAAGAAGAACAAATATGAATTATTAGGACCTGTGAGGGGGATTTGGGGAAGGCCGCAAAGGATTAGAAAGCGCTTGGATGGATGGATAGACCGGACTGCAGGATGAAAAACTACGTGCTGCAGAAGGAGCTTTGAAGCAGACTAAGGGCGATCAGAACGGCGGAGTAACGATTATTCTCCTGCAGTCTCCCCGCCTCCTCCATTGCCGGCTCTTCATTTTCTTCTGCAGCAGCAGCAGAAGCAATTACGTTTCTTTCTCCTACCTTGACAGCCAAGACTGTCCAATTTTTTATAGTATGGAGTTGAGCTATGAAAGCCCTGCGCAGCTCTTCTCTAAATGATTACTGCCTGGCTGTACTCAAGTGGCCAAGACACTCGGCGCGCTAGTCCAAAGCGTCACGCACTGACAGAGAACACAGTGATTGACTGACACATGCAAAGCACACTATAGTTAGCCCAGAGCAGCACAGGCTTAGCACACTATTTAGTCCAGAAACAGATAGCACACTATTTAGCCCAGAACAGCACAGGCTTAGCACACTATTTAGTCCAGAAACAGAGCACACTAGTTAGCCCAGAAACAGATAGCACACTAGTTAGCCCAGAAACAGCACACAGATAGCACACTAGTTAGCCCAGAAACAGCACACAGATAGCACACTAGTTAGCCCAGAAACAGCACACAGATAGCACACTAGTTAGCCCAGGACAGCACACAGATAGCACACTAGTTAGCCCAGAAACAGATAGCACACAGATAGCACACTAGTTAGCCCAGAAACAGATAGCACACAGATAGCACACTAGTTAGCCCAGAAACAGATAGCACACAGATAGCACACTAGTTAGCCCAGAAACAGATAGCACACAGATAGCACACTAGTTAGCCCAGAAACAGATAGCACACAGATAGCACACTAGTTAGCCCAGAACAGCACACAGATAGCACACTAGTTAGCCCAGGACAGCACACAGATAGCACACTAGTTAGCCCAGAAACAGATAGCACACAGATAGCACACTAGTTAGCCCAGAAACAGATAGCACACAGATAGCACACTAGTTAGCCCAGAAACAGATAGCACACAGATAGCACACTAGTTAGCCCAGAAACAGATAGCACACAGATAGCACACTAGTTAGCCCAGAACAGCACACAGATAGCACACTAGTTAGCCCAGGACAGCACACAGATAGCACACTAGTTAGCCCAGAAACAGATAGCACACTAGTTAGCCCAGAACAGCACACAGATAGCACACTAGTTAGCCCAGAACAGCACACAGATAGCACACTAGTTAGCCCAGAACAGCACACAGATAGCACACTAGTTAGCCCAGAAACAGATAGCACACTAGTTAGCCCAGAACAGCACACAGATAGCACACTAGTTAGCCCAGAAACAGATAGCACACTAGTTAGCCCAGAACAGCACACAGATAGCACACTAGTTAGCCCAGAAACAGATAGCACACTAGTTAGCCCAGAACAGCACACAGATAGCACACTAGTTAGCCCAGAACAGCACACAGATAGCACACTAGTTAGCCCAGAACAGCACACAGATAGCACACTAGTTAGCCCAGGACAGCACACAGATAGCACACTAGTTAGCCCAGAACAGCACACAGATAGCACACTAGTTAGCCCAGAACAGCACACAGATAGCACACTAGTTAGCCCAGAAACAGATAGCACACTAGTTAGCCCAGGACAGCACACAGATAGCACACTAGTTAGCCCAAGACAGCACACAGCGCACTAGTTAGCACGATAATTTCACCAGCTTTGCTGCCCAAGGTATGAGGGAAAAATAAAGCAGAAGTTAATATTAAGAGGTACTCGACTCGAGGGGCAGAGAGCCAAAGTACGAAGCCCTTTAGGGGATGGGGATCTCGATAAACAGGCGAGGGGGCGGAGCAAACCTATTTAGAGCTGCAGGAAGGAGTTCAGCGCGAATAAACCCCTGGGAGCCTGCAATCCAATTAATGCTTTAATGTCTAACTTTAATTATGCATATACAAAAGCTATAAATATACGCAAAAAGCCCAAGGGCTTAACCTTCCCCCATAGTTCTGCTACCCAGATAATTTTAGCTTATTCTGTCCATACACTGGCTATAAGCTGAGATTATCTAAATAAAATATTTAGACGTAGGAGGGAGATGCCAGACCCCAAGCCTAGCACCTCAAACTTAGTATGGAGATACCAGACTCGGATCCCTGCCTACACACTGAGGAGGTACATACCAGACCCAGTCCCATTATCCCAACTAAAACTCCATTTCCCAGAGTGACGAGAAAGTGTACAATCCAGAGGAGACTCAGCCATTCGCGGTCGCCAACCAAGAGCTGGGACCTGTCGCAGCCGCGGCGGCCGCCGCCGCTATGGCGACCTCAAACTCGAACGCCGCCGATCCCCAGTCGAACGTTGAAGCCGGCGATTTGCCAGTTGATGCAGCCCAGCAGGGACGAGCAGCCTGGGGCGGCAAGGTGGAGTTCTTCCTCACCGCCATTGGTTACGCCGTTGGCTTGGGAAACGTGTGGCGATTTCCCTACCTGTGCTACAAGAATGGCGGAGGTGAGGCTGGGATTAAAATCCATGGGAACTGGGAACTGATTCTTCCCAGACACCCTGATCCCAAATCCCACTGACGTCCCTGATACCCTGATCCCAAATCCCACTGATTCTTCCCAGACACCCTGATCCCAAATCTCACTGACTTCCCTGATACCCTGGTCCCAAATCCCACTGACTCTTCCCATACACCCTGATCCCAAATCCCACTGATTCTTCCCAGACACCCTGATCCCAAATCTCACTGACTTCCCTGATACCCTGGTCCCAAATCCCACTGACTCTTCCCATACACCCTGATCCCAAATCCCACTGACTTCCCTGATACCCTGGTCCCAAATCCCACTGATTCTTCCCAGACACCCTGATCCCAAATCTCACTGACTTCCCTGATACCCTGGTCCCAAATCCCACTGACTCTTCCCATACACCCTGATCCCAAATCCCACTGACTCTTCCCATACACCCTGATCCCAAATCCCACTGACTCTTTCCAGACACCCTGATCCCAAATCTCACTGACTTCCCTGATACCGTGGTCCCAAATCCCACTGACTCTTCCCATACACCCTGATCCCAAATCCCACTGACTCTTCCCATACACCCTGATCCCAAATCCCACTGACTCTTTCCAGACACCCTGATCCCAAATCTCACTGACTCTTCCCAGACACCCTGATCCCAAATCTCACTGACTCTTCCCAGACACCCTGATCTTAAATCCCACTGACTCTTCCAGATCCCAAATCCCATGGACACGCTCTAGATCTCAAGATCCCAAATCCTGCACTGACTCTTCCTAGCTACCCAGAACCGAAATCCCATAGACACGCTCTAGATTCTAAAATCCCAAATCCCACTGACTCTTCCCCGATATCTCAGATATATACAATATTTTCCCAGCATCCCACTCTGATAAATCTAAAACTTGCTCAATTTTCGCCAGAAAACCGCCCCTTAAAGTCAAACGCCCCATCTGTTAACCGCAGGAGCCTTCCTCCTGCCCTACTGCCTCATGCTGGCCCTGGTCGGCCTGCCCTGCTTCTTTCTGGAGCTCAGCTTCGGCCAGTTCGCCAGCCTCGGCCCGCTGACCATCTGGCGGGTCAGCCCGCTGTTTAAAGGTGAGTGGCCGGGGTTAGAGAGCGGAAGCGCACGAAGTGTAGAGCACGGAGAGAGGAGTTCATGTCGAGGGCAAGAAGGTGAATAGCGGATAGTGGAGAGTGGATTAGAGAGTAGGTAGCGGATAGTGGAGAGTGGATTAGAGAGTAGGTAGCGGATAGTGGAGAGTGGATTAGAGAGTAGGTAGCGGATAGTGGAGAGTTGATTAGAGAGTAGGTAGTGGATAGTGGAGAGCGGATTAGAGAGTAGGTAGCGGATAGTGGAGAGTGGATTAGAGAGTAGGTAGCGGATAGTGGAGAGCTGATTAGAGAGTAGATGGTGGATAGTGGAGATTCGAAGAGCTGATTAGAGAGTAGATGGTGGATAGTGGAGATTCGAAGAGCTGATTAGAGAGTAGATAGTGGATAGTGGAGATTCGAAGAGCTGATTAGAGAGTAGATGGTGGATAGTGGAGATTCGAAGAGCTGATTAGAGAGTAGATAGTGGATAGTGGAGATTCGAAGAGCTGATTAGAGAGTAGATAGCTCGATCCAGAATAACCAGTGTTGATCCGTGGATTGAACGTGCAACAGCTCCGTGCAGTGCGTGATTGGGTTCCTGTTTTTATCCCAATTATTCAGAAAGTTCTGGAAGTTCAGAAAACTCTGGAAAAAATCTAATTCAAGTGAGGTTATAAAATAGAATAATAATGTGAGACAACAATGCATCGGTAATTTCTATTTTAAGTTTGTAATTAGCTTTGTAATCATCTAGGACAACGCATGTAAACTGTCTGCATCGTCTGACCTCTTTGTCCACTGGGACTGCATCCACCCTGCAAGAGCCACTTGGTTTTAAAAGTACACTTGAGTCCTCCGTCTCAGAAAGCCATTTTTTCATTAAAATTCACTTCAAATCATGGGTAAACGGCTGGAGTAGCTATTATTTAATTTTAAATAAAGAATCACCCCGTCATCTAATTAGTAACTTCGAAATGACTTAAATTATGTTTCCAGGCCTCGGCGTTGCTATGGTGATGGTATCACTGATCCTGTCCTCTTACTACAACGTGATCGTGGCCCAGTGCCTGTTCTACTTGGTCCACAGTTTCCAGGCCAGACTGCCTTGGGAAAGTTGCGACGAGTCATGGCGGAGCGGCCTGTGCCGAGAGTACAGATCTCCGGGGGAGAGCGAAAATGCCACTGAGGCTATTAGCTACGGCGGAGCGTACTGGAACTTCACGGGGGAACTGGAGTGCTCGTGTGAGTGCTGGATTGGCTGCCTGGCTGCTGCGAAGCTATTAGGGGATTTCATGAAGCTATTAGGGGATTCCATAAAGCTATTAGGGGATTCCATGAAGGTTATTAGGAGATTCCATGAAGCTATTAGGAGATTCCATGAAGATATTAGGGGATTCCATGAAGCTATTCGGGGATTCCATGAAGATTATTAGGGGATTCCATGAAGCTATTAGGAGATTCCATGAAGATATTAGGGGATTCCATGAAGATATTAGGGGATTCCATGAAGATATTAGGGGATTCCATGAAGCTATTCGGGGATTCCATGAAGATTATTAGGGGATTCCATGAAGGTTATTAGGGGATTCCATAAAGCTATTATAGGATTTTATGAAGCTATTAGGGGATTTCATGAAGCTATTAGGGGATTCCATGAAGCTGTTAGGAGATTCCATGAAGATATTAGGGGATTCCATGAAGCTATTATGGGATTCCATGAAGCTATTAGGGGATTCCATGAAGCTATTAGGGGATTCCATGAAGCTGTTAGGAGATTCCATGAAGCTGTTAGGAGATTCCATGAAGCTATTAGGGGATTCCATGAAGCTATTAGGAGATTCCATTTTTTTATTAGAGGCAGGGGGTTGTGTGCACCCTGGCGCACTTTAAGCGACATAGGCACACAACCGGCGAGAGGCATTACTGCCCATTCCGCCGACTCCCCTGAGCAGGCATACAAGCGCGCGGATACGTACGCAGGCACACACTCACACAGGAGTGTACAGCGGCCCTAGCTTTATTTACCGTTAGGCATGTACACTTCACTGCGCCTTGGGGGGTTGGCCCTCAAGGCCGTTAATTGCACGAGCAGAGCCAAGCCGAGATTCTAATTCAGCCCCAAATTAATGTGACTGCACT
Organism: Macrostomum lignano; assembly: GCA_002269645.1. Classification (NCBI taxonomy): domain Eukaryota; kingdom Metazoa; phylum Platyhelminthes; family Macrostomidae; genus Macrostomum; species Macrostomum lignano. The sequence goes on from NIVC01000665.1 coordinate 86,599, forward strand.
TGGAATCGAGCCTGGGTCGCTGGCACACCAGAGCAGCTGCGCTACCGCTGGGCTACGGCCCCCTCTTAGGAGATTCCATAAAGCTATTAGGGGATTCCATGAAGGTTATTAGGGGATTCCATGAAGATATTAGGATATTCTATGAAGGTTATTAGGGGATTCCATGAAGGTTATTAGGTGATGCCATGAAACTACTTGGACATGACTTTAAACTAGACAAGTTAGCAAGCATTAAAAACGCCTTTATACGATCGTAAATCATTAGGTAAAATTGACACTCACGCAGCAACTGTCAATTGGTGTGAATCCAGCGATGAAAAAGCGACCCTATGTTCTCATTCCCAATTTCATTCCAGTCAACAGCACCAATGTGAGCACGAAATGCCGCGCCCCATCCGAGGAGTTTTATGAGTAAGCCTCGGTTGTTTTGTAAATTGGGGTAGTAAAAATGTAAAGTCTAAAAATGTAAAAATGTAAACTTTTAAACTCGAAGTAAATTCTGGGCCTTCTTGATAATTATGAGAAGCACAGATTTGTATTTACTTTAAAAGTACAAAACATCAGTTTTTGTGGAATACTATCGAATTATCCTGTAAAAAACTTTATACGAAAGTGCACGTGTGTACTTTGAAAGGACATAAATTAGCGTGTACGAATAAAAGCATTGGAAAATGCGTTTTCCTAAAGTGCATGTGCACTTTTGAAGTAGCGGTATAAGGTTTTTATTGTAAGTGCATGGATGCGTACTTTAGAAGTGCAAAAATCAGAACCCAAGCACGGGGGCTTGTTCTAAAATCTGCATGTGTACTTTTAAAATATTGTTAGGAAGCTTCATAGCAACAGAAAATCTTAAACTTAAACACACCACAGATCAAATTATCCTGTAAAATAACGTGATACAAAAGTGCACGCGTACATTGAAAGTACATGCATCAGCATGTACGAATCAAAGCAGTGGAAATATTTCCCAAAAGTACGTGTGCACTTTTAAAGTATAAGGTTTGTATTACAAGTGCATGCAAACTTTAAAAGTACAAAAATCAGAATCCAAGCAGGGGGCTTTTCCTGAAAAGTGCACGTGCACTTTTAAATTATTGTTATAAAGTTTCACAATAACATAAAATATTGAATTTAAACGCACCCCAGGCGCTATGTGCTGCGGCTGACATCCAGTATTGAGGACTACGGCGATTTTAATTGGCGGCTAGCCATAGCTCTTTTCATAGCCTGGATCGTCGTCACCCTGGTGCTGATCAAAGGCATCCAGTCGCTGGGCAAAGTGTCCTACTTTACCGCCATCTTCCCCTACCTGATGCTCACAGCCATGCTCATCCGGGGCGCCACCCTGCCCGGCGCGCTGCAAGGCGTGCTGTTCTACGTCAAGCCCAAGTGGGGTCGCCTGCTGGACTATAAGGTGCGTTGAAACTGCTGTCCCTCTCTGACCTGCGACTTATGGGCTGTGCCTGTCTCCGCATCTCTCTCTCATATGCCTGAGTTAAATTGAGAGATAAAAATCTCATACCACTGATTGCAGCATCAATCTCATAGCGGATTGTATCAATCTCATAATGGATTGTATCAATCTCATAATGGATTCTATCAATCTCATAATGGATTCTATCAATCTCATATGGATTCTATCAATCTCATAGTGGATTCTATCAATCTCATAATAGATTCTATCAATACCATAATGGATTGTATCAATCTTATAATGGATTCTATCAATCTTATATTGGATTCTATCAATCTTATATTGGATTCTATCAATCTTATAATAAATCCAATCAATCTCAATAGATTCTATCAATCTCATAATGGATTGTATCAATCTCATAGCGGATTGAATCAATCTCATAATGGATTCTATCAATCTCATAATGGATTCTATCAATCTCATATGGATTCTATCAATCTCATAATGGATTGTATCAATCTCATAGCGGATTGAATCAATCTCAATGGATTGTATCAATCTCATAATGGATTGCATCAATCTCATAGCGGATTGAATCAATCTCATAATGGATTGCATCAATCTCATATGGATTCTATCAATCTCATAGTGGATTCTATCAATCTCATAATATATTCTATCAATACCATAATGGATTGTATCAATCTTATAATGGATTCTATCAATCTTATATTGGATTCTATCAATCTTATATTGGATTCTATCAATCTTATAATAAATCCAATCAATCTCAATAGATTCTATCAATCTCATAATGGATTGTATCAATCTCATAGCGGATTGAATCAATCTCAATGGATTGTATCAATCTCATAATGGATTGCATCAATCTCATAGCGGATTGAATCAATCTCATAATGGATTGCATCAATCTCATAATGGATTGCATCAATCTCATAATGGATTGTATCAATCTCATAATGGATTCCATCAACCTCAGCCTTGATTGTATCTATCTTTATGTACTTTTTACCAAATTATCGTATTTTTCTCACTTTTCTCACCCTTCTTTCACCATCGCAGGTGTGGATGGAGGCGGCCACGCAAATTTTCTTCAGCCTGTCCTGCTGCAACGGCGGCCTCATAGCCATGAGCTCTTACAATAAATTCCGCAACAACTGCCAGCGAGACGCTGTGATTGTGGCCCTGATCAACTGCGCCACCTCCGTCTTTGCCGGCTTTGTCATCTTCTGCAACCTCGGCTTCATGGCGCACAAGAAGAACGTTAGAGTAGAGGACGTTGCCAAAGGCGGGCCAGGCCTGGCCTTTGTGGTGTACCCGGAGGCGCTGACGCACATGCCGCTGTCGCCTCTGTGGGCCGTTCTGTTCTTCATAATGATGGCCACGCTGGGTTTTGGTTCGCAGGTGAGTGATATTTTTTTCTATTTTTAGATTTTAGAAGAACGTACGTTTCCTATGTACACTTATAGACAGTCGCGGTGTACATTGAATTAGGGGTTTTCCAGGCTAAAAATAGCCTGTTGAAGATGTACATTTCTAGGGTTCATGCTTGGGCGCAACCTTGGGATTCACTCGGCCGTTTCTATTGGCAACACACACATGTAAGTCGCTTTTGGACGGAATAGTAGTCACGTGACTGCTCTCAGCCAATAGCGACTTACATGTGTGTGTTGCCAATAGAAACGGCCGGGTGATTCCCAAAGTTGCGCAGGTTTAAAAAAATAAATCGTTTAATAGTTTATTGTTTGAAACGAAAGGTTTGAGTAAGCGAATTTATAAATTATTTGTCAATGAACGAACGTATGTAGCTGGTGAGTAAGTATTTTGTATGTACAAAGTAGTTGGAGGTTGATAGTCCCCGTGGGCGGGGCGAAGAACAATAGGCAGAAAACAAAATATAATTGAATGAGCACTGGTTACAACAACCCTAAGTTGAGAGTGAGAGAGCACTGATCAGTGCTCATTCAATTATCTAAAAATAGCTACAACCATGACGTCATTGACAGCATGCTAAAAATAGCCGAAAACCCTCTCCATAGTCTACACTCCTAGGGGTTTCCTGGTTAAAAATAGCTCTTCCTGAAACTGTATTTGCCGTTTTCAATTCGTCAATTGCTTTTCCAAATACGGGCAGAGATTAGGAAGAGAAGATGCGGCGGCAAAATACAGTTTCAGGTGACAAAAGCAAGGTATTTATCGAAGGCGTTGCTTAAGCTTAGCAAGGTAATAGACTTAAGCCCAGGTGAATACTAAGCTGCAGTCGGTTTGCATCACCTGCCGAGGAAATGGGAAACCTTTAATTAGACGCACAAAGACAGAAAGGGGCGTGACGAGCTGCGGAAATTTCGAAAAAATTATCTGTCTGCTTTGACTGATTAGGGTTGATGAAGAGAGAGGAGAATGCAAAGCTAGCCGGAATAGTAAGCACCGTTTTATTAAATCTTCAGGCCATGTAACTGTCTGAATTATTTATTGGCTGTAATTTTTATAAGCAGACCTATTGTCCAGAAATTTGGTGCAGCCATCTCATCAAAATGCTCTCTCTTATCTGATGCGGCCATCTCATCAAAATGCTTTCTTATCTGATGCGGCCATCTCATCAAAATGCTTTCTTATCTGATGCGGCCATCTCATCAAACTGCTCTCTCTCATCTGATGCGGCCATCTCATCAAAATGCTCTCTCTTATCTGATGCGGCCATCTCATCAAAATGCTTTCTTATCTGATGCGGCCATCTCATCAAACTGCTCTCTCTCATCTGATGCGGCCATCTCATCAAACTGCTCTCTCTCATCTGATGCGGCCATCTCATCAAAATGCTCTCTCTTATCTGATGCGGCCATCTCATCAAAATGCTTTCTTATCTGATGCGGCCATCTCATCAAAATGCTTTCTTATCTGATGCGGCCATCTCATCAAAATGCTCTCTTATCTGATGCGGCCATCTCATCAAACTGCTCTCTTATCTGATGCGGCCATCTCATCAAACTGCTCTCTCTCATCTGATGCGGCCATCTCATCAAAATGCTCTCTCTTATCTGATGCGGCCATCTCATCAAAATGCTCTCTCTTATCTGATGCGGCCATCTCATCAAAATGCTCTCTCTTATCTGATGCGGCCATCTCATCAAAATGCTCTCTCTTATCTGATGCGGCCATCTCATCAAAATGCTTTCTTATCTGATGCGGCCATCTCATCAAAATGCTTTCTTATCTGATGCGGCCATCTCATCAAAATGCTCTCTTATCTGATGCGGCCATCTCATCAAACTGCTCTCTTATCTGATGCGGCCATCTCATCAAACTGCTCTCTTATCTGATGCGGCCATCTCATCAAACTGCTCTCTTATCTGATGCGGCCATCTCATCAAAATGCTCTCTTATCTGATGCGGCCATCTCATCAAACTGCTCTCTCTTATCTGATGCGGCCATCTCATCAAACTGCTCTCTCTCATCTGATGCGGCCATCTCATCAAAATGCTCTCTCTCATCTGATGCGGCCATCTCATCAAACTGCTCTCTCTCATCTGATGCGGCCATCTCATCAAAATGCTCTCTCTTATCTGATGCGGCCATCTCATCAAACTGCTCTCTCTTATCTGATGCGGCCATCTCATCAAACTGCTCTCTTATCTGATGCGGCCATCTCATCAAACTGCTCTCTTATCTGATGCGGCCATCTCATCAAAATGCTCTCTCTTATCTGATGCGGCCATCTCATCAAAATGCTCTCTTATCTGATGCGGCCATCTCATCAAACTGCTCTCTCTTATCTGATGCGGCCATCTCATCAAAATGCTCTCTCTCTCATCTGATGCGGCCATCTCATCAAAATGCTTTCTCATCTGATGCGGCCATCTCATCAAAATGCTTTCTCATCTGATGCGGCCATCTCATCAAAATGCTTTCTCATCTGATGCGGCCATCTCATCAAACTGCTCTCTCTTATCTGATGCGGCCATCTCATCAAACTGCTCTCTCATCTGATGCGGCCATCTCATCAAACTGCTCTCTCTTATCTGATGCGGCCATCTCATCAAAATGCTCTCTCATCTGATGCGGCCATCTCATCAAAATGCTCTCTCATCTGATGCGGCCATCTCATCAAAATGCTCTCTCTTATCTGATGCGGCCATCTCATCAAACTGCTCTCTCTTATCTGATGCGGCCATCTCATCAAACTGCTCTCTCATCTGATGCGGCCATCTCATCAAACTGCTCTCTCTTATCTGATGCGGCCATCTCATCAAACTGCTCTCTCTCATCTGATGCGGCCATCTCATCAAACTGCTCTCTCTCATCTGATGCGGCCATCTCATCAAAACATGCTCTGACACCGCCGCCCTCCCCAATCCAGTTCTCAATCACAGAGACTGTGCTCTGCGCCTTCCAAGACGAACTCCGCGCAATGGGCGTGATGGGCGCGTCAAAGAAGCACGCGGTGATCTACAGAGTGATCGTGTGCAGTTTTCTGTTTCTGCTCGGCCTGACCATGTGCTTCGGCGGCGGCATGTACCTGTTGAACCTGGTGGACAATGCGGTTTCAACCTTCCCACTGCTGGTGTGCTGTATAGTTGAGCTAGTAGTGCTGATGTACATCTATCCATACAAGCAGCTGGCGGAGGACATCCGCCTCATGGTGGGCGGCAAGCCGAACATCTACTGGCGCGCCACCTGGGTGGTGATCACCCCGCTGGTCATGGTGATCCTCATCATACTCATGGCCGTCTTCAACGAGCCCATCACGTACGGCACCTACAAGTACAGCCCGCCGTTCCAGCTGCTCTGCGTCCTCATCGGGCTGTTCATCATCGCCTGGATCCCGGCCCTCGCCATCTATCGCTACTGCCGCGAGGGCGGCTGGATCCTGCTGCGCGAGTTCCTCAAGCCCGTGGAGGACTGGGGCCCCGCCAAGCCCAAGCACCGCAGCCAGTTCCTGAACAACCTGGCCCAGGAATCAACTGAGGGCCCGGCCGCCTTCTTCCAGTCTAAGCTCAGCATCGCCGCGGAGATGCAGCGAGCCGCCAGCAAGGAGTCGGGCTTGAACCGCATCCGAACCAACACTGGCTCCTTCTCTGCGCTGCAGCACATCGACTCGCAGCTGATCTCGTCCGCTGCCAACCTCGCTCACGAGCAGCAGTGCCTGCAGCAGTGCCAGCAGCAGCCTCCGCAGCAGCAGCAACAGCAGCTACCTTTTGCCGCTTTTTCAATCGGCGAACCTCTGCCTGAGGATAAGGAGTCTGCCTCCTCCATCACTGGCTCCTCAGCTCCTCAATCGCCTAGTAAGGCCGCTGCCCAGACTGAAGTCTGACTGCCGGCACCTGCCGATCGATCGAGGTGGCTGACCGCATCGCGGGATCCTGGCTCTTGACAATAATTTCTGCAACCATTATAGCTGGGGACTCGATTTTATAGTTTTAGATAAGTTTGATTGATCAAACTGGCAAGAGGGGTTCCGCCTTCACGACAAATTCTTTTTGCTGTGTTACAAGTACTTAATTAGTCAGTGAGTCAGTGAGTCAGTCAGTCAGTCAGTCAGTCAGTTAGTCAGTCAGTCAGCCAGTTAGTTAGTCAGTCAGTCAGGCAGTTAGTTAGTTAGTTAGTCAGCCAGTTAGTTAGTCAGTCAGTCAGTTAGTTAGTCAGTCAGTCAGTCAGTCAGTCAGTCAGTCAGTCAGTCAGTCAGTCAGTCAGTCAGTCAGTCAGTCAGTCAGTCAGTCAGTCAGTCAGTTAGTTAGTTAGTTAGTTAGTTAGTTAGTTAGTTAGTTAGTTAGTTAGTTAGTTAGTTAGTTAGTTAGTTAATTAGTTAGTTAGTTAGTTAGTCAGTCAGTTAGTTAGTTAGTTAGTTAGTTAGTTAGTTAGTTAGTTAGTTAGTCAACCAGTTAGTTAGTTAGTCAGTCAGTTAGTTAGTTAGTCAGTTAGTTAGTTAGTCAGTCAGTTAGTTAGTTAGTTAGTTAGTTAGTTAGTTAGTTAGTTAGTTAGTCAGTCAGTTAGTTAGTTAGTTAGTTAGTTAATTAGTTAGTTAGTTAGTTAGTCAGTCAGTTAGTTAGTTAGTTAGTTAGTTAGTTAGTTAGTTAGTTAGTTAATTAGTTAGTTAGTTAGTTAGTCAGTCAGTTAGTTAGTTAGTTAGTTAGTTAGTTAGTTAGTTAGTTAGTTAGTTAATTAGTTAGTTAGTTAGTTAGTTAGTCAACCAGTTAGTTAGTTAGTTAGTTAGTTAGTTAGTTAGTTAGTTAGTTAGCGAGTTAGTTAGCCAGTTAGTTAGCCAGTTAGTGAGCCAGTTAGTTAGCCAGTTAGTGAGCCAGTTAGTGAGCCAGTTAGTGAGCCAGTTAGTTAGCCAGTTAGTGAGCCAGTTAGTGAGCTTTTTTCCCACATTACAAGCAAAGTGATTTCAGCTCAAAAAGGAAGCTTAATGAATTAAAAAAAATATTGCGTGGGCGGAATTGCGAAGTCGTTAATTTTGTTTTTACTGTTTTTTTCTCGGCTTGAAATTCTGCAATACATTTAATTGCTTGACTTGTCTGTTATTTTTCACCGTTACGCCCTACTACTGCTTTGTTTTAAATGTTAGTAGTTTGGGGCGATTTTTTGCATGTTTTTTTCAATTTTATTTTGCACAGCTTGATTTTTCGGCATAATGACCGCCACCCACCAAGAACTGCTCACGAAAACCAACTCGGTTTTGTTCTTCACTCACTCCGTTTCTGTTTGCTTGTGACTTGAAAGAGTTCAACTTATTCCCATGAATATGTACTTGATGACCCTAATACGTTTCGTGTTTAGCTAGCACTGGCTGTCTGGGGCCAAATGCCTTAACAATATTCATGATGATACATTAGTAGTTGGTAGTTGGCCTCAGAAAATGAAATTTGAAATTTTTACCAGACAGGCTCGCGCACCGCAGCGTGGCCCATTGGGAGTGTCCAGCGACCGTTACATCCAGACAAGCCCTTCGGGACATTCAACGAATTCTAGTGCCTAATAGTCCAGTTGAATGTCTCGGGGCGTCGCGCTTGTCTGTTTGATCTCCCTGCCGCTCCCGTGGGTCCGTCTGGGTGTTGCTAGCGACTGCCGGCTCAGCGCGATGCACTTTTAGCAACTTAGTTAGAGTAGCCTTTTGTTGTGCTACTGATTCTGTGAGTTTTCGGCTGTCGTCCCAACTAATCCCTGCCAGGTGTCTCTCTAATCCCTGCCAGGTGTCTCTCTAATCCCTGCCAGGTGTCTCTCTGATCCCTGCCAGGTGTCTCTCTAATCCCTGCCAGGTGTCTCTCTAATCCCCTCCAGATGTCTCTCTAGTCCCCTCCAGGTGTCTCTCTAATCCCTGCCAGGTGTCTCTAATCCCTGCCAGGTGTCTCTCTAATCCCTGCCAGGTGTCTCTCTAATCCACTCCATATGTCTCTCTAATCCCCTCCAGGTGTCTCTCTAATCCCTGCCAGGTGTCTCTCTAATCCCTGCCAGGTGTCTCTAATCCCTGCCAGGTGTCTCTAATCCCTGCCAGGTGTCTCTCTAATCCCTGCCAGGTGTCTCTAATCCCTGCCAGGTGTCTCTCTAATCCCTGCCAGGTGTCTCTCTAATCCCCTCCAGGTGTCTCTCTAATCCCCTCCAGGTGTCTCTCTAATCCCATCCAGATGTCTCTCTAATCCACTCCATATGTCTCTCTAATCCCCTCCAGATGTCTCTCTAATCCCCTCCAGATGTCTCTGATCCCCTCCAGATGTCTCTCTAATCCCCTCCAGATGTCTCTCTAATCCCTGCCAGGTGTCTCTCTAATCCCTGCCAGGTGTCTCTCTAATCCCATCCAGATGTCTCTCTAATCCACTCCATATGTCTCTCTAATCCCCTCCAGATGTCTCTCTAATCCCCTCCAGATGTCTCTGATCCCCTCCAGATGTCTCTCTAATCCCCTCCAGATGTCTCTCTAATCCCCTCCAGATGTCTCTCTAATCCCCTCCAGATGTCTCACTAATCCCCTCCAGATGTCTCTCTAATCCCCTCCAGGTGTCTCTCTAATCCCCTCCAGGTGTCTCTCTAATCCCTGCCAGGTGTCTCTAATCCCCTCCAGGTGTCTCTGTAATACCCTTCAGATGTCTCAGTAATCCCCTCCAGATGTCTCAGTAATCCCCTCCAGATGTCTCTCTAATCCCCTCCAGATGTCCAGTTATTCTCAGAACTCATTCCATTTGACTTGTATGCTCTCAAAAAATCCCTCCCAAATTCAGCTATCGCTTTTGTCCTCATCACACAGGCAATTTTATTTATTCTTTTGTTAATCGTTCGGAGCAGCTGAAAGTTCTGCGCCTTTAAGCCTGATTTGTTTCTGTGTGGTTAATCTGTTCGTATTTTCTGTTTTGAACTACGCAGTGCAATTAGCAGTAGCTTTAATACGAGTACCAACTACAAATACAAACTGCAGTTTTATGGATTGAAGTGAAAGTCAAATGCAACTTGGGCGCTAGCCGTTACGCTGCCAGGATTTTTGTAGAAGCAAGAAGTTAAACCTTTGATTTCTTTGATTGACTCAGTTTATACATTTTAGCTGCACCGTACACTCTAGGCGGTGGCCTAGAAACTGAGGGTCTGGGAGGCTGGCCCAGAAACTGAGGGTCTGGGAGGCTGGCCCAGCAACTGACACTCTGGGAGGCTGGCCCAGCAACTGAGGATCTGGGAGACTGGCCCAGAAACTGAGGGTCTGGGAGGCTGGCCCAGAAACTGAGGGTCTGGGAGGCTGGCCCAGAAACTGAGGGTCTGGGAGGCTGGCCCAGAAACTGAGGGTCTGGGAGGCTGGCCCAGAAACTGAGGGTCTGGGAGGCTGGCCCAGAAACTGAGGGTCTGGGAGGCTGGCCCAGAAACTGAGGGTCTGGGAGGCTGGCCCAGAAACTGAGGGTCTGGGAGGCTGGCCCAGAAACTGAGGGTCTGGGAGGCTGACCCAGAAACTGAGGGTCTGGGAGGCTGGCCCAGAAACTGAGGGTCTGGGAGGCTGGCCCAGAAACTGAGGGTCTGGGAGGCTGGCCCAGAAACTGAGGGTCTGGGAGGCTGACCCAGAAACCGAGGGTCTGGGAGGCTGGCCCAGAAACTGAGGGTCTGGGAGGCTGACCCAGAAACAGGGTCTGGGAGGCTGGCCCAGAAACTGAGGATCTGGGAGGCTGGTTCAGCAACTGAGGATCTGGGAGGCTGGCCCAGCAACTGAGGGTCTGGGAGACTGGCCCAGAAACTGAGGGTCTGGGAGGCTGGCCAAGCATGCAACTGAGGATCTGGGAGGCTGGCCCAGCATGCAACTGAGGATCTGGGAGACTGACCCAGCAACTGCGGTTCTGGGAGGCTGGCTCAGTAACTGAGGATCTGGGGCGGCAGCTCGCCCGCTGAGTGTGTGTGTGTGCTATTGCCGGAGGACCTGGGCGGGGCTGGAACTCGGATGAACGTCAACGAAGGCTATGATTAACTGAGGCTGAGCTCTGAGAGCAGCTGAGGTTAGCGTGATCGAAAACAAGGAACAGCTCTATTGCTCAACGACTTGTATTTACTCAACGGAAGCAGGATGGCGAGACCGCAACGGACTTCGTGGTCTTCAAAGCTTCAGTTCCAGCTGCAAGTTCGACGCGTTTCTGAATGAAGCTCTTTGCAATGCTTTGCGAAGTGAAGGACATCTCAGAGTTGCTTGTAAATCTACCGTGGTTCGGAATCACCACCAAGCATCAGTCGATTTATTTAACAACAAGCCTGCGGTCAAGGACGAACGCAGTGTTCTCGCATATTGCTTAGGTCAGGTCAAACTGCAAAGCTTTCGATTACTTGCTGTGTCAGGCAACGGGTCCAACTTACTTGGATGCTTGAAGCTAGATTTCTAACTCTTATACTACTCAAGCATTTCTGCAGCTAGAACTGGACGAAGACTCCAAGCAGTACTCCAGGATCGATGAAGAGCTAGGGAATCCACCCAGCTGAGGACAAGATCCGAGCAATCCATGAGGCTCCACGCATACGAAAGGTGTCTGATCTGAGAGCTACTCGTGTGTGCTTTTACTGATACCAATAAAAGTGCTCCGACACAGCCTGCAACTTGAGCACAGCCGAAAGCTAGGAATGCCCATTGACTTGTTTCTTGGTCCAGCTGCTACCAAAGCAACAACTTCGATTCCAGTTTCATCATGGCTTGCCTTGAGACAGTATTCGATCACACGAACCCCAGTTTTTCGTGTCCGGTAAATGGGATAAAATGCGATCAGCTGCTTCCGGTTTGCTGCAACACCTCGCAGCACAGCAACAACTGCTGAATCAATGGCGTCAGTCTTGTTGTTTGCCATGTTGACGTTGTAGAATCGAATCCAGCGATGATATCCTTGTTCTGATTATATTAAAATGCACGCGCGAGACTCGATGCCCTCAAAGCAGAGTTGCAAGACGACTGAGGCGCTTCTGATGACGAGTCTTTTTTGCGGTAAGAGCGTTGAGCGTTGCGTTGCATGGAGGCCTAAAGCCGCGAAGCATTTCCGTGTACACCTTTTCTGTATCGTTTGTATGAATAGGTGTTGCATCCAACATATTCTGGAGTGCATCGCTGCACGCAAAAATGGTTGCCGTGTGGTCGATAAATACTGCTGCTATAGCAAGAGAATACTAGAGAAGCGCTGCATATAAGAGCGAGGCTGCTGCTGAGGGGATTGAAGAATCTGCCGCAGGCAGACAGAGCTCGGCCATAGACATCCGGCGAAGTGGCTTCATGCAGAAAGGGGGTGGCCCATCTATAGTGTACACTGTATATAGAATCTGTGGGCAGAGCACCCTAGCCATGCATAAATAATCGTAAATGCTCGGATCTTTTATCACTTCGTCTAATCATTCTAAGCCATCTCTATTTGACAGTAGAACTACCAAGGGGGACTCCCCCGTGACATTTTTCAAGTCGCCAGCCCTCCAGACCGTCGAGATATTCAACAATTCTGCCAGAAGGTCGTAGTTTTCCCATTAGCGCCAGTGTATTCATTTTAAGCACTGTGTCTCAGTGCAGCCTTGCCAAGCCTCTAAATTTCATCAGCACATTGACCACATGTGTCTGCATCAGCTCTGACTTCGTTTGGTCACTAGCCTTCACCCAGGTGGAGCTTCTGGGTGTTCAAAAAGTGGCACCAGGTGACTATGGACAACTGCTAGGCATTCTCCACTAGTCTCTCAAGCATTCGGTCATCATCCAGGCGCCGTCGGCACCTTCGATCAATAGATGACACCAGGCAACTGGTAAAACTGGGAAAAACGCTTTGGTGTTCCTACTGTCAGTCTGAAAAAGCAAAAAACAAAAAAGACTGAAGAATGCGCGTAAGATAGGGAAGAAAAGAAGAGGGAGACTTATAAATTTTGACCAATTTTTCAAACTGACAAATGACATGCTTTTGAAACACAGCTGGTTACCTTTTCCCCATAGAATTTGTAAGTTTGAAAAAGCTAAATTTTAATTTTTCGAATACTTAATGCACTTTTAGTTTGCGCAGAATCGGTGACTTTACAGAGCAAGTTCTGGGTCAGTTTGCCTCACAATACTTGCCTGACGTAATGAAAAATAAATAATTGAACCATTTCTGCGCTGCAGTCTACAAATTTCAGCTTTGATTTGTTAGCAATTGCAAAAAAATTGCAAGCTAGTGCACTTGATATTGTAACAACATGCATTGTGGGTTTGCAGTATAGTTAAGGTCTAGGCTAATCTAATTTCTACAGCAGGAACTTTACAACAGAAATAAAACACATTTCTATAACTGCTTTAATACACTTTAACTTCAACTGATTCTCCAGAACTGTCACTAATCCCCTCAAACTGTCACTAATCCCCTCACAATGTTACTAATCCCCTTACACTGTCACTAATCCCCTCACACTGTCACTAATCCCCTCAAACTCTACCTAAGCTCCTCAAACTGTCACTAATCCCCTCAAACTTTACCTAAGCTCCTCAAACTGTCACTAATCCCCTCAAACTGTCACTAATCCCCTTACACTGTCACTAATCCCCTTACACTGTCACTAATCCCCTCACAATGTTACTAATCCCTTCAAACTGTCACGAATCCCTTCAAACTGTCACTAATAACCTCACACTGTCACTAATCCCCTCAAACTCTACCTAAGCTCCTCAAACTGTCACTAATCCCCTCAAACTGCTCTGGGTAAATGGGTAACAATAAGAAAGTGGTACAGCATAGGTGTAAAGCAAATCAATTTCAAGCGAGTAAAACTGGTAGAACTTTAATAGTTTCTCAGGAAAAAAGCTAAGCTAGTCATACTACTGATGACACGAGATCAAGTAACACATTTACTGGTTCTATGAGTAGCAAGCAAGTAACACATTTTTGAGGCAAGTATTAGCAAAAATGAGTATGTTGAAATAGCAAGAAATTGCTGACGAATTGTGTAAAAAATTCGATTCCCTTCAGTTAGCAAATTAAATAGTGAGAACAACAACAGAGAACTGGTCATACAACAAAATCTAATAAAAAATGTCTACCGATTTGTTGCAAATAAAAACCAATCGTTCTTTTTTGTCAAAGCATTTTCCGCCACCAAATACAGAAAGGCAATCAACACCCCGAACAGCCTACTTATAACAGTAGGGGTGCAAACGCGGCAAAAAAAGGAGAAATACAGAGAAAAAATTTCTAGCTTTTAAAGCTTAAAGTTGGGTCTTTATTTAAACAGTAAATATTCATAAAAGGGGAATGTCTTTATAGTGAGTGATGAAAAATGTTATTCATGTGCCAACTTAAAACTGTAATCTACGACTATATAAACATTACTTAATCTGGTAATCAAAGACGATAGTCGACGCTTTAAAACACATTTGCTCGTAAAAAAGTTGAAATTCCGGTAAATGATTAGATTTAAAGCAAATTTAATGAGCTGATCTATGACTGATCTTATGATGAGCAGACCATGGGGCTGGTTCTATGAGCAGGTATGGGGCTGTTTCTATGAGCAGGTATGGGGCTGGTTCTATGAGCAGGTATGGGGCTGTTTCTATGAGCAGATATGGGACTGTTTCTATGAGCAGATATGGGACTGTTTCTATGAGCAGATATGGGGTTGGTTCTATGAGCAGATATGGGGCTGGTTCTATGAGCAGATATGGGACTGTTTCTATGAGCAGATATGGGGCTGGTTCTATGAGCAGATATGGGGCTGGTGCTATGAGCAGATATGGGGCTGGTTCTATGAGCAGAAATGGGGCTGGTTCTATGAGCAGATATGGGGCTGGTTCTATGAGCAGATATGGGGCTGGTTCTATGAGCAGGTATGGGGTTGGTTCTATGAGCAAATATGGGACTGTTTCTATGAGCAGATATGGGGCTGGTTCTATGAGCAGATATGGGGCTGGTTCTATGAGCAGATATGGGGTTGGTTCTATGAGCAGGTATGGGGTTGGTTCTATGAGCAGATATGGGGCTGGTTCTATGAGCAGATATGGGGCTGGTTCTATGAGCAGGCATGGGGTTGGTTCTATGAGCAGATATGGGACTGTTTCTATGAGCAGATATGGGACTGTTTCTATGAGCAGATATGGGGTTGGTTCTATGAGCAGGTATGGGGTTGGTTCTATGAGCAGATATGGGGTTGGTTCTATGAGCAGGCATGGGGCTGGTTCTATGAGCAGGTATGGGGCTGGTTCTATGAGCAGATATGGGGTTGGTTCTATGAGCAGGCATGGGGTTGGTTCTATGAGCAGATATGGGGTTGGTTCTATGAGCAGGCATGGGGTTGGTTCTATGAGCAGATATGGGGTTGGTTCTATGAGCAGGCATGGGGTTGGTTCTATGAGCAGGCATGGGGTTGGTTCTATGAGCAGATATGGGGTTGGTTCTATGAGCAGATATGGGGTTGGTTCTATGAGCAGATATGGGGTTGGTTCTATGAGCAGATATGGGGTTGGTTCTATGAGCAGGTATGGGGTTGGTTCTATGAGCAGATATGGGGCTGGTTCTATGAGCAGATATGGGGCTGGTTCTATGAGCAGGCATGGGGTTGGTTCTATGAGCAGATATGGGACTGTTTCTATGAGCAGATATGGGACTGTTTCTATGAGCAGATATGGGGTTGGTTCTATGAGCAGGTATGGGGTTGGTTCTATGAGCAGATATGGGGTTGGTTCTATGAGCAGGCATGGGGCTGGTTCTATGAGCAGGTATGGGGCTGGTTCTATGAGCAGATATGGGGTTGGTTCTATGAGCAGGCATGGGGTTGGTTCTATGAGCAGATATGGGGTTGGTTCTATGAGCAGGCATGGGGTTGGTTCTATGAGCAGATATGGGGTTGGTTCTATGAGCAGGCATGGGGTTGGTTCTATGAGCAGGCATGGGGTTGGTTCTATGAGCAGATATGGGGTTGGTTCTATGAGCAGATATGGGGTTGGTTCTATGAGCAGGCATGGGGTTGGTTCTATGAGCAGATATGGGGTTGGTTCTATGAGCAGATATGGGGTTGGTTCTATGAGCAGGCATGGGGTTGGTTCTATGAGCAGATATGGGGTTGGTTCTATGAGCAGGCATGGGGTTGGTTCTATGAGCAGGCATGGGGCTGACTCAATTTTAAGGGCCGATCCTACGAGCAGACAAAGAAGTCAGAGAAGTGTCACACTGCAAATTCAAGGACCCCTAGACGGCAGTGCTGTGCCCATCGAACAAGGCCTTGACATCCCGAAGCGCCTGGTAGATGTGGTCCATGAACCTGGTGGAGTCCGTGTCCGCAGCCGACCGCTTGCTGGACACGTGGAAGAAGATTCTGAAGTCGCCCGCCAGCATGTAGGAGACGCCGTAGCCCTGGTCGGCCACCGGGCCGAAACCGCCGCCAGGACTGACGCAGTCGCGGAACTCGGGCAGATCGCAGCTGGGAGTGTCCGCCAGCTGCTGCTGCGGCTGCTGGCTGGTGCTGAGGATCCATGGCAGGGTCAGGGTGGACTTCAGGAACTCCGACTCGTAGCCCAGGCCGCGGCCGATCACGTACAGAGCGAATAGGTGGCGGTCGCATCTGCGGCAGATAAAGGGGGAGATGGCAGATAGATAGGGAGGTGGCAGATAGAAGGGTAGATGGAAGATAGATAGGCAGATGGCAGATAGATAGGCAGATGACAGAAAGACGGGGAGATGGCAGATAGATGGGTAGGTTGCAGATAGATGAGGAGATGGCAGATAGATGAGGAGATGGCAGATAGATGAGGAGATAGCAGATAGATAAGGGGATGGCAGATAGATAGGCAGATGACAGAAAGACGGGGAGATGGCAGATAGATAGACAGGTTGCAGATAGATGAGGAGATGGCAGATAGATGAGGAGATGGAAGATAGATGAGGAGATAGCAGATAGATAAGGGGATGGCAGATAGATAGGCAGATGACAGAAAGACGGGGAGATGGCAGATAGATGGGTAGGTTGCAGATAGATGAGGAGATGGCAGATAGATGAGGAGATGGCAGATAGATGAGGAGATAGCAGATAGATAAGGGGATGGCAGATAGATAGGCAGATGACAGAAAGACGGGGAGATGGCAGATAGATAGACAGGTTGCAGATAGATGAGGAGATGGCAGATAGATGAGGAGATGGAAGATAGATGAGGAGATAGCAGATAGATAAGGGGATGGCAGATAGATAGGCAGATGACAGAAAGACGGGGAGATGGCAGATAGATAGGGAGGTGGCAGATAGATGGGCAGATGGCAGAAAGACGGGGAGGTGGCAGATAGATGGGTAGGTTGCAGATAGATGAGGAGATGGCAGATAGATGAGGAGATGGCAGATAGATGAGGAGATGGCAGATAGATGAGGAGATGGCAGATAGATGAGGAGATGGCAGATAGATGAGGAGATGGCAGATAGATGAGGAGATGGCAGATAGATAGGGAGATGGCAGATAGATAGGGAGATGGCAGATAGATGAGGAGATGGCAGATAGATGAGGAGATGGCAGATAGACGAGCAGAGTGTAGGCACGGACCCCAAGCCGGCCATGGCATTCCGGTAGCTGGTCTGGTGCTCATCGGCGGCCCTCCTCAGCAGCCGAATCCGCAACCCCGAGTCGCACTCTTTGGCGCACATTGCCAGCACAAAGTCGCAGGCGCTCTGCGTCAGCGAGCGAACAGTTTCGGTTCGGCCGCACAGAAACAGGCGGGTCATTGAGGACTCGTAGGTCAAAGCGAATTTGCCGTGCATCCGGTAATAAGCCAGGTGCAGCACCATCTGCACGTAAGCGTCCGGGCTCACTTTGAAGCACTTGATGACGCCTTTGCCGTATTCGTTGAAGTCGCGCACAACCAAATCCAAATCGGCGTTGTTCTGCGATTTTAAAATGTACATTTAAACATTATATTGATTTGCGCTACATGTACTACTGATTACGTCATCATGTAAAGTAGCAAAATTAGGATTAGTCTTTAAAATATCGACATTTAAAATAAAAAAACCTACTCGGTGTTGAGCTATGATAATTTTAATTGCTTCTATAATTTTAACTAATATGCGATTTCTGTGCCTACGCACTTTTTGTTAGCGTGGGGTGGGTGGCCGAAGTCGTCAGTCGATTGGCTGGGCCGTGACGACGTCTCTCTCTACCCGGGGCAATCAGGCGTTTTCCCACCCCAGCTTTTCTGCGGGCCGATTGGCCAGTCCTGACTGCCCTTTTATTGTCTCTCTCTCCAACCTTTTTCCGCGCGCTGATTGGCTGGGCTTGGCTGTCATCTGCTCTCTCCCCCTCCCCCTTTTTGGCATTTATTATATGCCGTCTGGACGTCCCCCTTTCTTAACTTTTGCTTGTGTGGCGACACGTTAAGTGATTTGCTTTACCTGGACTTTGTCATTGCGAAGACTCAAGTCTATTGCATGTTTAAATTTGGGCTCGTATGGATTCGCTCAGCTTGACAAATTTGAATATGTACAAATTCGGACTGTAAGCTGTAAGTAGTAAACGAAGCGCACCTTCAGACTAAACTGGTAGGCATCGTCAATCTCATTGGCCAGCGATTCGCTGCACCGCCAAACCAGTCGCTCGGGCTGTCGGATCGGCTTTTGAGCGGCCGGGTCCGGGAGGCAGCGGCCGCCAGAGTCGTAGATCTTATCCGGATTAGCAGCCTCGGCTGTGTACACGAATTCGATCAGGTGGGCGAACACAGGCGCATCTGCCCAGGAGTGCTCGCAGTGGACAGCGAACCGACCGCTAGGATGGAAGATCAGGTTGGCGTTCTTGTCAAACCAGATGTTGCGCCCGTTGCCGTGCAGGCCCATCTTGCCGCGCTCGCTGAAGTCGTCGGAGACCGGGTCGGAGCAGAATGACACCACGTTGATGGCGGACTCCAGCGTTGCTAGGAAATCTTTGTTTGCCGAAGCCTCGGATTCGAGAAAATGCTGGCGTCGAATTTTCGCCCATTTTGTTCGTTCAAGAGCGGTCAGGGCGGCAAGGCGCGATTCTGATTGGCTGACTGCAAATTAGGTGGCGGGGCGGGGTTCTCATTGGCTGTGCAACGGACCAATCCATAAGGGGACGAGATTTTAGAGGCAGGGTGGGTGAGGGGTTCTGATTGGCTGTTCAGTAGACTTCTCCATTAGGGGACGAGTTTTAGAGCTGGGGGCGGGTGAGGAGGTTCTGATTGGCTGTTCAGCAAACCTCTCCATTAGGGGACGAGATTTTGGAGGTGTGGTGGGTGAGCAGGTTCTGATTGGCTGTTCAGCAAACTTCTCCATTAGGGGACGAGATTTTGGAGGCGGGGTGGGTGATGCTGATTGGCTGTTCAGCAAACCTCTCTATTAGGGGACGAGAGTTTGGAGGTTGGGTGGGTGAGGCAGTTTCTGATTGGCTGTTCAGTAAAACTCTCCTTTAAGGGACGAGAGTTTGGAGATTGGGTGGGTGAGGCAGGTTCTGATTGGCTGTTCAGCAAACCTCTTCATTAGGGGACGAGAGTTTGGAGGTTTTGCATGACTTCTTCGACGACACTAAAAGTATACGAAGACGCAGCAATGCTAAGAGCACCCACTGTCGTGCTGCTTGGAATCATCAACAATCCACTGGAACAGGTCCTCCAATACTCTGGTAGACAGCACCGCACCATCAGAGTCGTACACGTCAACTTTGTAGTAGTGACCGGAGGACAGGACAATGATGTGCTGAAATTGATTGCGGCAACAGGGCTAATATAGGCAAAGGCGCATTACACAACTAGGAACTTATATAAATAAATACCTTGCTCTTAGATGACGGATAGTGAACCAGTTCATCGATATCTTCTCCAGGTACTCTGCAATTTTTATGCAATAATTTGTAACACGCACTATTTAAACAGATGGCCTACCTGGGTCTCTCGGTTTACCTTGTAGTTGAAAATGCCCTCTCGTACTGGCTCATGCAGACCGGGATGGTGCTGCGGATCAGGAGCGGCTCGATCTGCTCCCTGTCGAGCATTCGTTTCACCCGCAACAGGTGATGCACAATGTAGCCGGCTCTGCGAGTGAACAAGCAATTGGTATTCAGCTTTATAGCCATTCAAAAACTATACTAGGAACAGGAGAGGCCCTAGCCTAGCGGTCTAGCGCGTCGTTCTGATGCGCGGAAGGTCCCGAGTTCGAATCCGTTCACACGACCGAAAATCCAGTTCAAGTACACTTACCGAGCTGCCGGATTTGAAGTTGGCTTGAAGTAGCTGTGATCCAGGATGTAATAATTGCTGTTGATTGGCAGTGGCGATCGGCTCATCAGGTAGACATATTTCTCCCTGGGAATTGGGAAAGCGGTGTGTTCTCCCATCTCTTTACTCTTCCCCATGCACTCTAACCCCCACCGCTTCTCATCCTTCCTAACTATTAATTCTAATTCATTCTAATTCACATTCCTATTCACTCAAAGCATCTATCAAACTCACCCCAATCACTCTCATCCCCAGTGACTCTTACCTCCATTCACTCTCACCCCATTAACTCTCACCCCATTCACTCTCACCACATTCACTCTCACCCCCATTCACTTGCATCCCATTCACTCTCACTTCCATTCAACTGCACCCCATTCACTCTCATCCCATTCACTTGCATCCCATTTAATCTCCCCCATTCACTCTCACCCCATTCACTCTCACCACATTCACTCTCACCCCCATTCACTTGCATCCCATTCACTCTCATCCCATTCACTTGCATCCCATTTAATCCCCCCATTCACTCTCACCCACAGTGACTCTTAACTCCATTCACTCTCACCCTCATTCACTCTCATCCCATTCACTCTCATCCCATTCACTCTCATCCCATTCACTCTCATCACATTCACTCTCATCCCATTCAATCTCACACCCATTCACTCTCATCCCATTCACTCTCATCCCATTCACTCTCATCCCATTCACTCTCATCCCATTCACTCTCATCCCATTCAATCTCACACCCATTCACTCTCATCTTATTCAATCTCACACCCATTCAATCTCACCCCCATTCACTCTCACCCCCAGTCACTTGCACCCCATTCACTCTCACAAACATTTATTATTTTGCGTTAACTAAAAACGGCACAGAACAGCAGTCCGCGCACTCACCACCAATCCGTGACATAGTTGGGGGCCCACCAGGACTTCAGCTGCAGCACCCGCTGCAATTTGTACCCGATGGATTTCTCAAATTCAGCCGCCTGCCGTTTGAAGTCTCGCACCTGGCCGCTGTCCTGGCCGTACAGCGGAGTCAAGCTGTCAATCAGCTGGTCGAGAGTCCGCCTGAGCGGTGGAACAGGCATCCTGGGCAGCGCGGCCTGGCATGAGTAGGTGCTGGGCTTGTAGCCGGACACGATCTTCACTAGCAGGCCCCAGGCCAGGGTAGTCCAGCTCTGCGTCCTCGGCGGCTGGTACATCCAGCCTTTGTAGGACAGCAGCGCTCTCAGAGCGTACCTGCGCAGGTACAGCAGCAGTATGAAGAATATCAGACCGAATGCTATGGCAACTAGCGGCACTCGAATAGTGTAGGGAATCGAGTCCCCGATGTTCAGCACTTCCGCCAGGTGCCACAGCCGGCTGGTGAAGCCGCCAGCCCAGGCCGGGTGCCAGAACAGCAGCAGAGTCACCAGGCCAGTGGTCACCATCAGGTTGTAGATGTGGGTGGGCCACAGCCCGTTGTAGATTGAGTTCCTGCGGGGTGGGGCATGTGGCTGCATGTGATCTGCCTTCCACACACTCTCACTGTCCTCACTGTCTCCACACTTTCCTCACTGTCTCCCTCACTGTCCTCACTGTCTCCCTCACTGTCCTCACTGTCTCCACACTTTCCTCACTGTCTCCCCCACTGTCCTCACTGTCTCCCTCACTGTCCTCACTGTCTCCACACTTTCCTCACTGTCTCCCTCACTGTCCTCACTGTCTCCCTCACTGTCCTCACTGTCTCCACACTTTCCTCACTGTCTCCCTCACTGTCCTCACTGTCTCCCTCACTGTCCTCACTGTCTCCCTCACTGTCCTCACTGTCTCCACACTTTCCTCACTGTCTCCCCCACAGTCCTCACTGTCTCCCTCACTGTCCTCACTGTCTCCCTCACTGTCCTCACTGTCTCCACACTTTCCTCACTGTCTCCCCCACTGTCCTCACTGTCTCCCTCACTGTCCTCACTGTCTCCACACTTTCCTCACTGTCTCCCCCACTGTCCTCACTGTCTCCCTCACTGTCCTCACTGTCTCCCTCACTGTCTCTCTCTCTTCCCTCACTGTCTCCCTCTCTTCCCCCACTGTCTCCCTCTCTTCCCCCACTGTCTCCCTCTCTTCCCCCACTGTCTCCCTCTCTTCCCCCACTGTCTCCCTCTCTTCCCCCACTGTCTCCCTCTCTTCCCCCACTGTCTCTCTCTCTTCCCTCACTGTCTCCCTCTCTTCCCCACTGTCTCCCTCTCTTCCCCACTGTCTCCCTCTCTTCCCCCACTGTCTCCCTCTCTTCCCCCACTGTCTCCCTCTCTTCCCCCACTGTCTCCCTCTCTTCCCCCACTGTCTCCCTCTCTTCCCTCACTGTCTCCCTCTCTTCCCCCACTGTCTCCCTCTCTTCCCCCACTGTCTCCCTCTCTTCCCCCACTGTCTCCCTCTCTTCCCCACTGTCTCCCTCTCTTCCCCACTGTCTCCCTCTCTTCCCCTACTGTCTCCCTCTCTTCCCCCACTGTCTCCCTCTCTTCCCTCACTGTCTCCCTCTCTTCCCCCACTGTCTCCCTCTCTTCCCCCACTGTCTCCCTCTCTTCCCCCACTGTCTCCCTCTCTTCCCTCACTGTCTCCCTCTCTTCCCCCACTGTCTCCCTCTCTTCCCTCACTGTCTGCCACGCAAAAAGCTCCCACCTGGTAGCGAAGAATCTTCGAACCAGGGACTTCCGCCAGGCTCTGGCAGCGTCCCGCAGGGTGTCCCGGCCCTCCTGCATCTGGCCAGCCGCCAGCTTCGGCTCCGAGACGGCCACTCGAGCTTCGGCCATTCTGTTCGAATTTGAAGATTAGCGCAGCTCAAAATATTGATAATAGCTCGTTTAGTTTTTCTGCGAATTGGCTGGTGCAACTGGTGGCTGCAATTTCGAAGGTTGCTTTGGCGTTTGATGCGGCTCTTGGCATTGACTTGAGTGGGTAATACAGCCATTGAAGCCATATGATAAGTACAGATGATTTGTAAACGTTAACGTTTATTCATATTACAATCATCAAAATTGGTCATAGGTAAACTATCATTCAGATTGGTCATATGTAAGCGGTCATTAAGTTTGGTCATAGGTAAACAGTCATTAAGTTTGGTCATAGGTAAACGGTCATTAAGATTGGTCATAGGTAAATGGTCATTAAGATTGGTCATAGGTAAATGGTCACTACTAATAATCATAAAATAACGGTCATTGAGATTGGTCATAGTTAAACGGTCATTAAGATTGGTCATAGGTAAATGGTCATTAAGATTGGTCATAGGTAAATTGTCACTACTAATAATCATAGAAAAACGGTCATTGAGATTGGTCATGGGTAAACGGTCATTAGGATAGGTCATAGGTAAATGGTCATTAAGATTGGTCATGGGTAAACGGTCATTAAGATAGGTCATAGGTAAATGGTCATTAAGATTGGTCATAGGTAAACGGTCATTAAGATTTTTCATAGGTAAACAAAATATAGGAAAGCAACAATGATGAATGTCTTGCATCACAATATTTATATTTAACACGGTAATCCAATATATTCTCAAGCAGAGTTGATTGCATAGCAGTGCATGGAGTTGAATGATTACAGATATATTCGTACAATCTATGTACATATTTAAAGCAGGTATTTGTTACATCTCGCTAACAATAAATGAATATCGAATACCTGAAAGTCTGTTAGCTCAAAATTTCAATATTAACTGCACATGCAGCAAGAGAAGCAGACAAACTCTGATTGGAGATTATACAATTGATTTATTATAGCATTTTAAACCAATTTATCGCAGATTTGAGCAAAATGTTGATAACACATGGAACGCAAGTTAGTTAGCATTTAGTTAACACAAAACAATGATTGCGCTTGAAAACCTACAGGCAGAACCGTTGAAAATACGTCAGCGAATGAGGTGATTGCTGCAGCGGAGCCTCGGGTGACGTGTGGGTAGAGTGTGGGGTAGAGTGTGGGGTAGAGTTTTGGGTGGAGTTTGGGGCGGAGTATGGGGTGGAGTGTGGGGTGGAGTACGGGGTAGAGTGTGGGGTGGGGTATTGGGTAGAGTGTGGAGTGGAGTATGGGGTAGAGTTTTGGGTGGAGTTTGAGGCGGAGTATGGGGTGGAGTGTGGGGTGAGTACGGGGTAGAGTGTGGGGGTGGGGTATTGGGTGGAGTGTGGGGTGGAGTATGGGGTAGAATGTGGGGGTGGGGTATTGGGTGGAGTGTGGGGTGGAGTATGGGGTAGGGTGTGGGGGTGGGGTATTGGGTGGAGTGTAGGGTGGAGTATGGGGTAGAGTGTGGGGTAGAGTGTGGGGGTGGAGTATTGGGTGGATTGTGGGGTGGAGTTTGGGGTATAGTGTGGGGTAGAATGTGGGGTAGAGTGTGGGGTGGAGTGTGGGGTGGAGTATTGGGTGGAGTATTGGGTAGAGTATTGGGTGGAGTATGGGGTGGAGTGTGGGGGTGGGGTATTGGGTGGAGTGTGGGGTGGAGTATGGGGTAGAGTGTGGGGGTGGGGTATTGGGTGGAGTGTGGGGTGGAGTATGGGGTAGAGTGTGGGGGTGGAGTATTGGGTGGATTGTGGGGTGGAGTTTGGGGTATAGTGTGGGGTAGAATGTGGGGTAGAGTGTGGGGTGGAGTGTGGGGTGGAGTATTGGGTGGAGTATTGGGTGGAGTATTGGGTAGAGTATTGGGTGGAGTGTGGGGTGGAGTATTGGGTGGAGTATTGGGTGGAGTATTGGGTGGAGTATTGGGTGGAGTATTGGGTGGAGTGTGGGGTGGAGCATACGGGGTGGAGTGTGGGGGTGGAGTATTGGGTGGATTGTGGGGTGGAGTTTGGGGTATAGTGTGGGGTAGAATGTGGGGTAGAGTGTGGGGTGGAGTGTGGGGTGGAGTATTGGGTGGAGTATTGGGTGGAGTATTGGGTGGAGTATGGGGTGGAGTGTGGGGGTGGGGTATTGGGTGGAGTGTGGGGTGGAGTATGGGGTAGAGTGTGGGGGTGGGGTATTGGGTGGAGTGTGGGGTGGAGTATGGGGTAGAGTGTGGGGGTGGAGTATTGGGTGGATTGTGGGGTGGAGTTTGGGGTATAGTGTGGGGTAGAATGTGGGGTAGAGTGTGGGGTGGAGTGTGGGGTGGAGTATTGGGTGGAGTATTGGGTGGAGTATTGGGTAGAGTATTGGGTGGAGTGTGGGGTGGAGTATTGGGTGGAGTATTGGGTGGAGTATTGGGTGGAGTATTGGGTGGAGTATTGGGTGGAGTATTGGGTGGAGTATTGGGTGGAGTGTGGGGTGGAGCATACGGGGTGGAGTGTGGGGGTGGAGTATTGGGTGGATTGTGGGGTGGAGTTTGGGGTATAGTGTGGGGTAGAATGTGGGGTAGAGTGTGGGGTGAAGTGTGGGGTGGAGTATTGGGTGGAGTATTGGGTGGAGTATTGGGTAGAGTATTGGGTGGAGTGTGGGGTGGAGTATTGGGTGGAGTATTGGGTGGAGTATTGGGTGGAGTATTGGGTGGAGTATTGGGTGGAGTATTGGGTGGAGTGTGGGGTGGAGCATACGGGGTGGAGTGTGGGGTGGGGTGTTGGGTGGAGTGTAGGGTGGAGTATTGGGTGGAGTGTGGGTGGAGTGTGGGGTGGAGTGTGGGGTGGAGTGTGGGTTAGAGTATAAGGTGGAGTATTGGGTGGAGTGTGGGGTGGAGTGTGGGGTGGATTGTGGGGTAGGCGATGGGTGGGTGAGGGTGCAGGTTGGCAGGAACCGTGATTGGCCGCTAAGGCTTACAATAACAAACAAGCAGAAGTAAAGTAACGGACTGGTCCCAAGTCATAGGTGTGTGTAATTAAAATTTAACAGTTTAAACAATAAAACAAGTACAAATCCCTAAATTACAAATTGGCATTAAATAGGTCAGGATGCATTTGCAGTCTCCATGAACCACACTCTTGCATCAAAATCTTCAAAGTTAAAGATAAATAAAAGACGGTATACTCTACATAAAAACATGGTAGGACGGAGACTCATAATTTGGAATAGAATCAGCAGATATCCGGACGTGTGCGGCCATCAGATATGGACTTTTTCCGCTAGTCAGGTCCTTATAAGCGCAGTAAAAAATCCGCATATTTCTACGATCAGTAGAGTAGTTTGAAGTGCGCAGAAAAAATGTGCATATTTCTACTACCAGTAGAGCAGTTGGATGCACATAATTTTCTGCAAACTATAATTTAAAATATCATTCAACATTAAAGCCACATGTTTCCTCAACTGCTTGCAGAAGTTTCGCCCTCAGCTGGGCTGCGCTTTCGTAAACTGGCAGGTCCAATCTGTTGAAGCAGGTGTGCGCAACTGGCAAACTGCGCGTGTCCAAGTCGCGCACTAGCTGCAGAGTGAACAGCCGGGCCTCGGAGCCGCCTACGGAGCCGCGCAGGGCTGAGAAGCCCTGGAGACAGGAAAGTTTTGAAGGATGGAAGGATAGAATTCGTGTCCAATGGCATCGGGCAGCTAGGCTGCTACAGCCATTGGGTAGCTAGGCTACTACAGCCATTGGGTAGCTAGGCTACTACAGGCATCGGGTAGCTGGGCTGCTACAGCCATTGGGTTGCTAGGCTACTACAGCCATTGGGTTGCTAGGCTACTACAGGAATCAGGTAGCTAGGCTACTACAGCCATTGGGTAGCTAGACTACTACAGGCATTGGGTAGCTAGACTACTACCGCCATCGGGTAGCTAGACTACTACAGCCATTGGGTAGCTAGGCTACTACAGCCATCGGGTACTAGACTACTACAGCCATCGGGTAGCTAGACTACTACAGCCATCGGGTAGCTAGACTACTACAGCCATTGGGTAGCTAGACTACTACAGCCATCGGGTAGCTAGACTACTACAGCCATTGGGTAGCTAGGCTACTACAGGCATTGGGTAGCTAAACTACTACAGCCATCGGGTACTAGACTACTACAGCCATCGGGTAGCTAGACTACTACAGCCATCGGGTAGCTAGACTACTACAGCCATTGGGTAGCTAGACTACTACAGCCATCGGGTAGCTAGACTACTACAGCCATTGGGTAGCTAGGCTACTACAGCCCTTTGGGTAGCTAGACTACTACAGCCATCGGGTAGCTAGACTACTACAGCCATTGGGTAGCTAGACTACTACAGCCATTGGGTAGCTAGACTACTACAGCCATTGGGTAGCTAGACTACTACAGTCATTGGGTAGCTAAACTACTACAGCCATCGGGTAGCTAGGCTACTACAGGCATTGGGTAGCTAGGCTACTACAGGCATTGGGTAGCTAGGCTACTACAGCCATTGGGTAGCTAGGCTACTACAGGCATTGGGTAGCTAGGCTACTACAGGCATTGGGTAGCTAGGCTACTACAGGCATTGGGTAGCTAGGCTACTACAGGCATTGGGTAGCTAGGCTACTACAGGCATTGGGTAGCTAGGCTACTACAGGCATTGGGTAGCTAGGCTACTACAGGCATTGGGTAGCTAGGCTACTACAGGCATTGGGTAGCTAGGCTACTACAGGCATTGGGTAGCTAGGCTACTACAGGCTAGATCATGGCAGCGCACCTGCAGCGGCAGCCGACTCGAGCCGGTGACAAACTGCAGCAGGCGGGCCCGCTGCTCGGGGCTGAAGGATTCCACGGCCTCCCAGAACCAGCGCACGACGGCGTCATCGTGACGGCACCGTTTCAGCCGGGTGTTGCTGCGCCAGTCATCTACGTCAATCCTGCCGAGGCCATTCAGCATCAGCTCGAGCTCGCGCTCGTCGAAATCTCGCAGCGCCGGGAGACGGTCGGGCGGCAGCAGCTCGTGGAAGCCTCGCTGCAGAGCCAGCAGCTGCGCCTCGATGCCCTGCGAATGGGGAGCAGCGTTCAAGGCCGCTGTGCTTCTCTGGCACTGTCACTCTAGGCCGTCTAGGGACTGTCACTCTGGGACTGTGTGTCACTCTGGGGTACTGTCTGTCACTCTGGGGTACTTTTGTCCCTATTGGGGACTGTGCGTCACTCTGGGGTACTGTCTGTCACTCTGGGGGACTGTGTGTCACTCTGGGGTACTGTCTGTCACTCTGGGGGACTGTCTATCACTCTGGGGTACTGTCTGATACTCTGGACTTCTGTCCCTCTAACTTATCTGCCACCCTTAATTAACGATTGTTATCGCAATAACTAGAAGGATCCAACCTGCAGGCACCGCCATCGCACGTAGAGCTGCACATACTCCCGCTTGTTATCCTGGGTGACTGGCACGGATTTCCCGCCGGGAATCAACTCGTGCACTTCCATCGCGCCAAACGATTGATGCTCAACCGAGAACGTGTGCTCCAACACGCCGGTGATGTCGTTGTTCAGAATCCAGCAGAGGCTGTTGTACAGCATGGGATCGACCGACTCGAGGTCGGGCAGGCTGACTGGACGGCCCAGCAGTTGCTTGTACAACGGCAGGGTGAACCCGCCGTCCAAGTAGTGATGATGGAACAGTGCCAGGCCCATGATGCGGCCTGCGGTTTTAGGGCATGGCGGGCAGCGGTTCAGCAGCGCAATGCAGACGTCTGAGCAAGCCGAAAGATAGAGACGGAGGGAGGAGGGAGAGCGGGAGGGGGGAGAGGGAGAGGTAGGGAAAGGAAAAGGGAAAGCACGGGTAATGGGAGGAGAGAGCGAGAGGGAGGAAGGGGGAGAGAGGGAGGGAGAGAAAAGGACATACGTGCGCAAAGCGAGGGGCCCAGCCCAAGTGAGCTCGTAAGTCGCAAAAATTCCCACCCGAAAAAACGTAGTGCTAATTAGATGACGAGGCCTTAACCCTAATAATACCTAATAATTTCTCCTGCCGTTTACCCAAAAATTCGTTAATTTTTGCTTAGGTTACTTTTATACGCAAATCGCATGGCCGGTGTAAATCAAGAGGGTTGCGCATGTATGGAGAGAGAAGGAGAGGGAGGAAGAGAGAGGGAGAGGCAGAGAAAGAGGGAGAGGGAGAGAGGGGAGAGGGAAAGAGAGAAGGGGAGAGAGGGGGAGGGAGAGAGGGAGGGAGAGAAAGAGGGAGAGAGAGAGAGGGAGATAAAGAGGGAGAGAGAGGGGGAGGGAGAGAAAGAGGGAGAGAGAAGGGGAGGGAGAGAAAGAGGGAGAGGGAGAGAAAGAGGGAGAGGGAGAGAAAGAGGGAGAGGGAGAGAAAGAGAGAGAGGGAGAGGGAGAGAAAGAGGGAGAGGGAGAGAAAGAGGGAGAGGGAGAGAAAGAGGGAGAGGGAGAGAAAGAGAGAGAGGGAGAGGGAGAGAAAGAGGGAGAGGGAGAGAAAGAGGGAGAGGGAGAGAAAGAGGGAGAGGGAGAGAAAGAGGGAGAGGGAGAGAAAGAGGGAGAGGGAGAGAAAGAGGGAGAGGGAGAGAAAGAGGGAGAGGGAGAGAAAGAGAGAGGGAGAGGGAGAGAAAGAGGGAGAGGGAGAGAAAGAGGGAGAGGGAGAGAAAGATGGAGAGGGAGAGAAAGAGGGAGAGGGAGAGAGAGGGGAGAAGGAGAGAGAAGGAGAGAGGGAGGAGCAGAAGGATAAGTAGAGAGATGGAGAGCAGAGAGAGGGAGACAGGTGAGATCAGTGTCCAATCATATTTAGTGGCAAGTGGTTAGTAGCACTACAAGCGGAGTAGATGAGCAGACTTAAAATGCTCCAGCTCAGTTTAACAAAACACCGGCTTCGCCAGTTGAGCACAAGAGGGAGTCTGAGGGTATGGAAAGACAGACTGGCCGTTTCCCACTGAACTGTCACCTCGTCGCTTACCAACAAAGTGGAAGTAGGTGAGGTGGTCGCTATTAACGCCCGAGTCCGGGTTGATCTGCAGCAGATACACATCATCTCTGGCGTACTGGAAGAGGCCGTAGGCCGGGTTCAGCATCTGCTGGGACAACAGGTAGAACCATTCCCGCGCCACGCCGCCATAGTCCAGGCCTTCTTCGCCGCGGAACTTCACTAGCAGGCGGCGGCGAAGATCCTTAGGTCGGAGACGCATCACCTAGGATTGAGGGGTGGTTGTGGTAGTAGTAGTAGTATTTGTAGTAGTAGTAGTGGCAGTAGTAGTAGTAGCAGTAGTAGTAGTAGTAGTAGTAGTAGTATTTGTAGTAGTAGTAGTAGTAGTAGTAGTAGTAGTAGTAGTAGTAGTAGTAGTAGTAGTAGTAGTAGTAGTAGTAGTAGTAGTAGTAGTAGTAGTAGAAGTAGTAGTACGAGCTAGTAGTAGTAGCAGTATGTCTAACAATTTCATGGTCAGTAACAATCCCCACCTGTCTGTAACATTCCCCACCTGTCTGTAACAACCCCCACCTGTCTGTAACATTCCCCACCTGCCTGTAACAACCCTCACCTGTCTGTAACATTCCCCACCTGTCTGTAACGACCCCCACCTGTCTGTAACAACCCCCACCTGTCTGTAACAATCCCCACCTGTCTGTAACATTCCTCACCTGTCTGTAACATTCCCCACCTGTCTGTAACAATCACCACCTGTCTGTAACAATCCCCACCTGCCTGTAACATTCCCCACCTGCCTGTAACAACCCCCCTGTCTGTAACGACCCCCACCTGTCTGTAACAACCCCCACCTGTCTGTAACATTCCCCACCTGTCTGTAACAATCCCCACCTGACTGTAACAACCCCTATCTGTCTGTAACAATCCCCACCTGTCTGTAACAATCCCCACCTGA
Organism: Macrostomum lignano; assembly: GCA_002269645.1. NCBI lineage: Eukaryota > Metazoa > Platyhelminthes > Macrostomidae > Macrostomum > Macrostomum lignano. Next base: position 117,360 of record NIVC01000665.1, read on the forward strand.
CTGTAACAACCCCTATCTGTCTGTAACATTCCCCACCTGTCTATAACAACCCCTACCTGTCTATAACAACCCCCACCTGTCTGTAACATTCCCCACCTGTCTGTAACAACCCCCACCTGTCTGTAACATTCCCCACCTGTCTGTAACATTCCCCACCTGTCTGTAACATTCCCCACCTGTCTGTAACAACCCCCACCTGTCTGTAACATTCCCCACCTGTCTGTAACAATCCCCACCTGACTGTAACAACCCCTATCTGTCTGTAACAATCCCCACCTGTCTGTAACAATCCCCACCTGACTGTAACAACCCCTATCTGTCTGTAACATTCCCCACCTGTCTATAACAACCCCTACCTGTCTATAACAACCCCCACCTGTCTGTAACATTCCCCACCTGTCTGTAACAACCCCCACCTGTCTGTAACAACCCCCACCTGTCTGTAACATTCCCCACCTGTCTGTAACATTCCCCACCTGTCTGTAACAACCCCCACCTGTCTGTAACGACCCCCACCTGTCTGTAACGACCCCCACCTGTCTGTAAGAATCCTCCAGAATGTCGCCCCTAGAAATCTCCAGCCGGCAGTGTCCCTGGTCAGGCTGCAAAGCTTTGATGGCCTCCCGAAGAACGCGCATTTTCTGCACCAGATCTCTCGGCTGCTGCTGTTGTTGCTTTTTCACCTGCGGGGATTTCTGCTGCCGCTGCAGCAGCCTGGGATCGGCGAACTGAGAAGTTCTGGCCGCGTGATTGACAAAGTACGGCTTGCCCGTGGCCGTCCGCCTCTCCTCCCAGCCCTCGGGCAGCGGACCCAGAGCGGCGGAGTCAACCACGGTGGACACCCTCGGATCCTGCCAGGTTGTCAGGCCGGTGCTCCGATTGAGAAAGTACACCTGACCCTGCGGAGTCTGGCACTGCTGCCACTCGTCCGGGGCATCGGATTGGACGGATAAGTGAAGCTGGCAGCGGGACAGGTAGCTCTGATGTCGGCGCTGCTGGTTCTCTGAGCTGCTTAACGGGTCGGCGGTTCCGGCGACGGCGGAGGCGGCTGAAGCCTCGTGCCTGTGCTGCCGGTGGTGCCGATGGGAGGACCGCCGACTCTGCTGTCTATGGCCGAAATTGTCCTGAGCCGGTTGCTGCTGCTGCTGCTGAGGCGGCTGGCCGCGGGTCTCGATGCTGATCAGAAGGCAGCCGCGAACTCCGTCGGCTTCGGGATTGTCGGCACCTTTGACCAGGTCGAACTTCTGGCAGCCCTGGTTCTGTGCTTCGGCGATGCGCTGTGGATCCAACAGGACGCAGCCGAGGAAGGCCGAGCGCATGGACTCGTCTGGGGAGTGGGGGCGGTTTTGCGGCGGATTTGTTGCGGTTGGAGGCCGGATTTGTGGAGAATGAGGGCGGATTTGTGGAGGATGGAGGGCGGATTTGTGGAGAATGAGGGGCGGATTTGTGAAGAATGAGGGGCGGATTTGTGGAGAATGGAGGGCGGATTTGGGGAGAATGAGGGGCGGATTTGTGGAGGATGAAGGGCGGATTTGTGGAGAATGAAGGGCGGATTTGTGGAGAATGAGGGGCGGATTTGTGGAGAATGAGGGGCGGATTTGTGGAGGATGAAGGGCGGATTTGTGGAGAATGGAGGGCGGATTTGGGGAGAATGAGGGGCGGATTTGTGGAAGATGAAGGGCGGATTTGTGGAGAATGAAGGGCGGATTTGTGGAGAATGAGGGGCGGATTTGTGGAGAATGAGGGGCGGATTTGTGGAGGATGAAGGGCGGATTTGTGGCGAATGAGGGGCGGACTTGTGGAGGATGAAGGGCGGATTTGTGGAGGATGGGGGCGGATTTTCAGAGGATGAAGGGCGGATTTGTGGAGGATGAAGAGGAGACGTCAAAAAATTTAGAGACCAAAGCAAGCTGAAACTCACTGATATCACATCGACTTTTTTTAGTCAGCTTCCTCTGGTTATACACAGTCAAGCTGATGGAGTCGCCAGTGCGTATATAAAAGTCGAAGTATTCATTCCACTGAGGGTCCAGGCTGCCCTTCACACAAGCTGTGGTGCTCTCCTGACCAGAGCCATCAACAGCCACACGAACCAGAGGGTCTGGATACTCTAAATTACAAATTGTATTTTTCACAGAAATAGTCTTGTTAGCAAAAATAAGTATTACTTCATTTAAATGTCTCTTACTTACTGAAAAAGTCTTTCTTCCATAGGTTTTTTGCACTTAGTACTAAAAAGTTAATAAGGTTTTGGCATCAATGAGCATTTCAATTAAGTAGGATTTAGGTCAACTCAAACTTTTATGATGATAAAAATAAATAAATGGAAACAACAAATAAAAAACCACTTGATTAAGTTTAATATAAATATATATCTAATACAAAACATTTATATGTAACTATGTAATATTTTTTGAAAAAATGGCTCAATTGAGCCTTGAAGCTTTTAAGCAATCTATTTAAAACTAAATAAATTTATGTGGGACATAGAACATTTTATCCTTGTGTTTTTGATAATTTTACTGGGTCATTTTATTTGTAGAATATAGAGATATACTATAGATAAAAAGAATATATTTTCTATATACATTTTTTTCTAGGCAGCACCCAAGATTCAAGAAAAATTTTCAGATATACCAGAGTTCAATATAGAATTACAGGACTATAAATATAGTAATAATATATGACTAAGGGTTTTTACACTAGATATTTTGTATCTATGCATAGAAATTGAGCCTAAGGCTAAGCTAATTCTTTTATAGCTATATAGAAATGCAATCTCAAGGAAAAGATAAAATATAATTAATAAAAACTGAAGTTATTATAATAAACTCATAGATTAGGGCCTAATATGTGCTTTGCCCAAAACATATAAAAAGAGCAACAAATTAGACAAATAATATTTTATTTTTTAAAAAGCATTCTTTCTTTTGAGACAAAAACAAAGTGATCTAGGTTAGAAGGTTAAGAGATAAAGATAAGGGACCTACACAAAAAATCAACAAATATTTATACCCTTTATATGTTTTAAACTAGAGTTTTACCATAACAAAAATGTTTCTCATAGCCGATCTATATTCACATCTATATCTAATTAATTTCCTATAATATTTATGGCAATGGCTAGAGTTCCGGCATCAGAACCCATCCTCTAACGGCTCTGGATCCGGCAGTGCCATTATAATATAGATGGAACATTATTTTTTTTCTACAGGTGGCTGATATTGAGATTTTGTTCCAGATTAAAATTTAAGATGATATGATAAGATTTGGAATGAGATGTTTTTAATATTCAGACTTCTTAAGATATGTTTTTAGCAGTCTTTATATGCTTCTATATGGCACTGCCAGATCCCTAGCTGTTAGAAAACGGGTTTTGGTGCCGGAACTCTAGCCATTATCAATATTTATACCTTTTAATAATATTAAGTAAATGGCAATAGTTCTCCTATCATATCAGGCTCTGCATTAATAAAAAATTATTGACTAAAATAGATAGCTAAACATATATGTTGCTATACTACAAAGTGAATAGAAAAAAATATAAAATGCATAAAAATATAAAGTGCAATATGCACTGATGAGGCCAGCTAATTTTTTGTTGTGGTTGGTTAGTAAATGCTTGTTGTGCAGGACCGTAACTCAGAAAAAACTTACTGGTAAGGCGAATCTTTACAGCCATTAAAATATTAACAATTGAAGTGGTTCCGCGTATGACGTATATTATCGTCAAGCGAGACTTTGATTTGCTTGCCTCTACGCTACAGATTCTTCAGCTTCTACAGAAGCAAAAAATGCTAGATTTTTACTACATTTACAAGACAAAATCTAAGCAAAATTAGTATCAAGTATATGGATTGAACAAAAACAGTAGTACACTACGAGTAAATCTAGCAACAAAGCTCCTGGCAATCGCAATACATAAAATATTCAACCACCAACTAACTTTTAAGTTAAGCTCTTTCATCGAAATTTCGCAAAGTCAATCAATATTAAACTGATGGACAAAAGCAAATTAATACGTTTAGAAACTATGCTCTTTCGTTAGTGTATTCATATCTAAAGAGTTTTATTAAACGGTTAAAACGAATATTTTTTGTTTTAATCTTCTTAAATTTGTTGCACGGCTCGAATTTAATATTATGTGTAGTACGTTCATCCAACGAAACTATTTATTTAGTTTTAACGCTTGCCACTGCAGCTCATTCATAATCTCTAATGAATAACTGCTATAGAGGTTTTAGATGCTTGCTAACTAACCATAAGATAAATTACAAGAGCCAAAAAACAATACATCCATATACTAAAAATGTGATGTTTGTTTGTTTGTACGAAATCGATTTTCTCCTGAATGGCTTGACCGATTTTGTTCGAATTTGCACTGTTCGATCAGAAATTTTCCTGGGACGGTACATGTATCTTGGCTAAGAAATTGCTAAATGCTAAAGGGATTAAATATTCGAAAAACATGCTTTTTTGCAAAGGTCATCCTATATACTAAAAATGAAATGTCTGTAACTAACTAGCTATGCGATAGATTTCAGAAAAAATGGCTCAACCGATTTTCTTCAAACTTGCACCATTCGATCAGAAATGTTCCTGGGACGGTACATGTATCTTGGCTAAGAAATTGCTCAATGTTAAAGGGATTAAATATTCGAAAAACATGCTTTTTTGCAAAGGTCAAGCCAAATTTTTGACTTGAAATGCATTGTAAGAATGCTAGAGAAAAAACTGACTGGCTGAATTACGATTGTGATAAAGATTGCATCACAACAAGGTGAAAACAGTGCCACAGAAACGCACACAAGACTTCATTGAAATTGCGTAACCATATTGCTAACTTGAATTGAGACTGATACTGGCTGACTGAGAAATTGATTATGTCATAACTTTTTACTCTTACCGACTTGCTATAAGTATTGAATTATAAGGGCCACAAGTCATGTTCTCCAATTGAAAAGAGATAGCCGGATGCAAACAGACTGGAATGCTAATGTAGCGACCTTGGTTCGAATCTTAGTGGTGAAAAATGTTTTTTTTATTAAAACACGTTAAAAAACACAAAATTCTCAACATTAAAGAGCCACCATGTCGAAACATTAAAGAGCCACCATTTCAAACATTAAAGAGCCACAATGTCAAACATTAAAGAGCCACCATGTCGAACATAAAAGAGCCACCATATCAAACATACAAGAGTTACCATTTCAAACCTAAAAGAGCCACCATGTCGAACATTAAAAAGCCACCATGTCAAACATTAAAGAGCCACAATGGCAAACATTAAAGAGACACCATTTCAAACCTAAAAGAGTTACCATGTCAAACATTAAAGAGCCGCCAGGTCAAACATAAAACAGACACCATTAAGAACATTAAAGAGCCACCATGTCGAACATTAAAGAGCCACCATGTCAAACATAAAACAGCCACCATTTCGAAAATTAAAGAGCCACCATTTTAAACATTAAAGAGCCACCTTGTCAAATATTAAAGAGCCACAATGTCAAACATTAAAGAGCCACCTTATCAAACATTAAAGAGCCACCATGTCAAACATTAAAGAGCCACCATGTAAAACATTAAAGAGCCACCATGTCGAACATAAAAGAGGTACCATGTCAAACATTAAAGACCCACCAGGTCAAACATGAAAGTGCCACCATGTCAAATATTAAAAAGCCACCATGTCAAACATTAAAGAGCCACCAGGTCAAACATGAAAGTGCCACCAGGTCAAACATATACATGACTCCATGTCAAACATTAAAGAGCCACCATGTCGAACATAAAAGGGCCACCATGTCAAATATTAAAGAGCCACCATGTCAAACATTAAAGAGCCACCAGGTCAAACATGAAAGTGCCACCATGTAAAACATTAAAGAGCCACCATGTCAAACATTAAAGAGCCACCAGGTCAAACATATACATGACTCCATGTCAAACATTAAAGAGCCACCATGTCGAACATAAAAGGGCCACCATGTCAAATATTAAAGAGCCACCATGTCAAACATTAAAGAGCCACCAGGTCAAACATGAAAGTGCCACCATGTAAAACATTAAAGAGCCACCATGTCGAACATTTAAGAAGCACCATGTCAAACATAAAATAGCCACCATGTGAAACATATAGGTGACTCCATGTAAAACATTAAAGAGCTACCATACCAGACATATACATGACTCCATGTCAAACATATACGTGACTCCATGTTAGACATTTAAGAGCCACCATGTCGAACATTAAAGAGCCAACGTGTTAAAAATACAAGAGCCACCAGGTCAAACATATATATGACTCCATGTCAAACATTAAAGAGCCACCATGTCGAACATAAAAGGGCCACCATGTCAAATATTAAAGAGCCACCATGTCAAACATTTAAGAGCCACCATGTCAAACATATACATGACTCTATGTCAAACGTTAAAGAGACACCATGTCAAACATTACAGAGCCACCATGTCAAACATTTAAGAGCCACCAGGTCAAACATGAAAGTGCCACCATGTAAAACATTAAAGAGCCACCATGTCAAACATATACGTAACTCCATGTCAAACATTGAAGAGACCCCATGTCAAACATTAAAGAGCCACCACGTCGAACATAAAAGAGCCACCATGTAAAACATATACGTAACTCCATGTCAAACATTGAAGCGACACCATGTCGAACATAAAAGAGCCACCATGTCGAACATTAAAGAGCCACCATGTCGAACATAAAAGAGCTACCATGTCAAACATTAAAGAGCCACCATGTTAAACATAAAAGAGCCATCATGTCAAACATATAAGTGACTTTATGTCGAACATTAAAGAGCCACCATGTCTAACATTAAAGAGCCACCATGTCCAACATTAAAGAGCCACCATGTCAAAAATTAAAGAGCCACCATGTCTATCATTAAAGAGCCATCATGTCAAACATTAAAGAGCTACTTTGTCTAACATTAAAGAGCCACCATGTCAAACATTAAAGAGCTACTTTGTCTAACATTAAAGAGCCACCATGTCAAACATTAAAGAGCCACCATGTCAAACATAAAAGAGCCACCTTTTTGAACATTAAAAAGCCACTTTGTAAAACATAGAAGAGCCCCCATGTCAAACATAGAAGAGCCCCCATGTCAAACATAGAAGAGCCCCCATGTCAAACATAGAAGAGCCCCCATGTCAAACATAGAAGAGCCACTATGTCAGACATTGAAAAGCCACCGTATCAAACATAAAAGAGTTACCATGTACGAGCGTAGAACATAAAAGAGCCACCCTGTTAAACATAAAAAGATACACAATTTCAAACGTAAAAGTAAGCGAATTTTAAAGGAGCCGCTATAATGCTAAGGAAATTGTCGCACTAGCTACTTATTGTCTGGTGGATGCTTGCTATTTGGGGATGCTATCTATCTTGGGGATGCTTGCTATCTGGGGGATGCTTGCTATCTGGGGATGCTTGCTATCTGGGGGATGCTTGCTATCTGGGGGATGCTTGCTATCTGGGGGATGCTTGCTATCTGGGGGATGCTTGCTATCTGGGGGATGCTTGCTATCTGGGGGATGCTTGCTATCTGGGGGATGCTTGCTTTCTGGGGATGCTTGCTATCTGGGGGATGCTTGCTATCTGGGGGATGCTTGCTATCTGGGGATGCTTGCTATCTGAGGGATGCTTGCTATCTTGGGGATGCTTGCTATCTGGGGGATGCTTGCAATCTGGGGGATGTTTGCTATCTGGGGATGCTTGCCATCTTGGGATGCTTGCTATCTAGGGGATGCTTGCTATCTGGGGGATGCTTGCAGTCTTGGGATGATTTCTTTTTGCAATGCACTTCATTTGAGCAGTTTGTCTGTTGTCTTTTTGAAGGATTTTTGGCTGTCTTTTTGTTACTTTAGAAAACAGAGATTCTATCCAGATGTCCCCCATCGGGGGGCGAAGATTGCTAGTCCTATATACTAAAAATGAGTTGTCTGTATGTGGGTAGGTATGCGATAGATTTCAGAAAAAATGGCTCAACCGATTTTCTTCAAACTTGCACCATTTGATCAGAAATTTTCCTGGGACGGTACATGCATTTTGGCTAAGAAATTTCTCAATTTTAAAGGGATTAAATATTCGAAAAACATGCTTTTTGCAAAGGTCAAGCAGCTCTTTCGACCTGAAATGCATTGTAAGAATGCTAGAGAAAAAACTGACTGGCTGAATTCCGATTGTGATAAAGATTGCATTACAAGTTGAAAACAGTGCCCAAGAAATGCACACACGACTTGATTTAAATTGCGTAACCATATTGCTAACTTAAATTGAGACTGATACTGGCTGACTGAGAAATAGATGTCTGACTTACTTTTTACTCCAAAGTATGTCTGAAGAAACTTTTTACTCCAATTGACTTGCTGTAAGAATTGAATTATAAGGGCCACAATTCATGTTCTCCAATTGAAAAGAGATAGCCCTGATGCGAACAGACTGGAATGCTAATGAAGCGACCTGGGTTCGAATCTTAGTAGTGCAAAAAGATTTTTTTTATTAAAACACCTTAAAAACACAACAAAACTGCTAAACATCAAAGAAGCGCAATGTCAAACATAGAAGAGCCAACATATCGAACATAAAAGAGTTACCATGTCAAACATAGAAGAGCCACCCTGTCGAACATTAAAGAGCCACCATGTCTAACATAAAAGAGCCACCATGTCAAACATAAAAGAGCCACCATGTCAAGTATAGAAGAGCCACCATGTCTAACATAAAAGAACCACCATGTCGAATATAAAAGAGCCACCATGTCAAAAATTAAAGAGCCGCAATGTCAAACATTAAAGAGCCACTATGTCTAACATTAAAGAGCCACCATGTCTAACAGTAAAGAGCCACCATGTCTAACATTAAAGAGCCACCATGTCGAACATTTAAGAGCCACCATGTCTAACATTAAAGAGCCACCATGTCTAACATTAAAGAGCCACCATGTCAAACATAAAAGAGCCACCATGTCTAACATTAAAGAGCCACCATGTCTAACATTAAAGAGCCACCATGTCAAACATAAAAGAGCCACCATGTCAAACATAAAAGTGCCACCATGTCAAACATAAAAGAGCCACCATGTCAAACATAAAAGAACCACCATGTCGAACATAAAAGAGCCACCATGTCAAACATTATAGAGCCACCATGTCGAACATTAAAGAGCCACCATGTCAAACATTAAAGAGCCACCATGTCGAACATTAAAGAGCCACCATGTCCAACATATATGTGACTCCATGTCAAACATTATAGAGCCACCATGTCAAACATTAAAGTGCTACCATGTCAAACATAGAAAAGCCACCATGTCGAACATTAAAGAGCCACCATGTCTAACATTATAGAGCTACAATGAAGAACATTAAAGAGCCACCACGTAAAACATTAAAGAGCCATTATGTCAAACATTATAGAGCCACCATGTCAAACATAAAAGAGCCACCATGTCAAACATTATAGAGCCACCATGTCGAACATTAAAGAGCCACCATGTCGAACATTAAAGAGCCAACATGTCTAACATTAAAGAGCCACCATGTCTAACATTAAAAAGCCACCATGTCAAAAATTAAAGAGCCACCAAGTCTAACATTAAAGAGCCACCATGTCTAACATTAAAGAGCCACCAGTAAAAAAATTATAGAGCCACAATGTCTAACATTAAAGAGCCACCATGTCTAACATTAAAGAGCCACCATGTCTAACATTATAGAGCCACCATGTCGAACATAAAAGAGCCACCATGTCAAACATAAAACAGCCACCATGTCAAACATTAAAGAGCCACCATGTCTAACATTATAGAGCCACCATGTCGAACATTAAAGAGCCATCATTACATTAAGGTGCCACCAGGTCAAACATTAAAGAGCCACCATGTCTAACATTGAAGAGCCACCATGTCAAACATAAAAGAGCCACCATGTCAAACATAAAACAGCCACCATGTCAAACATTAAAGAGCCACCATGTCTAACATTATAGAGCCACCATGTCGAACATTAAAGAGCCACCAGGTCAAACATTAAAGAGCCACCATGTCTAACATAAAAGAGCCACCATGTCAAACTTAAAACAGCCACCATGTCAAACATAAAAGAGCCACCATGTCAAACATATATGTGACTCCATGTCAAACAGTAAAGAGCCACCATGTCAAGCATAAAAGAGACACCATGTCTAACATAAAAGAACCACCGTGTCGAACATAAAAGAGCCACCATGTCAAACATTAAAGAGCCGCAATGTCAAACATTAAAGAGCCATCATGTCTAACATTAAAGAGCCACCATGTCAAACATTAAAGAGCCACCATGTCTAACATTAAAGAGCCACCATGTCAAACTTAAAACAGCCACCATGTCAAACATAAAAGAGCCACGATGTCAAACATATATGTGACTCCATGTCGAACATTAAAGAGCCACCAGGTCAAACATTAAAGAGCCACCATGTTAAACATAAAAGAGCCACCATGTCAAACTTAAAACAGCCACCATGTCAAACATAAAAGAGCCACCATGTCAAACATATATGTGACTCCATGTCAAACAGTAAAGAGCCACCATGTCAAGCATAAAAGAGACACCATGTCTAACATAAAAGAACCACCGTGTCGAACATAAAAGAGCCACCATGTCAAACATTAAAGAGCCGCAATGTCAAACATTAAAGAGCCATCATGTCTAACATTAAAGAGCCACCATGTCTAACATTAAAGAGCCACCATATCAAACATTAAAGAGCCACCATGTCAAACTTAAAACAGCCACCATGTCAAACATAAAAGAGCCACGATGTCAAACATATATGTGACTCCATGTCAAACAGTAAAGAGCCACCATGTCAAACATTTAAGTGCTACCATGTTAAACATAGAAGAGCTACCATGTCGAACATAAAAGAGCCACCATGTCTAACATTATAGAGCCACCATGTCGAACATTAACGAGTCACCATGTCAAGTATATTCGTGACTCCATGTCAAACATAGAAGAGCTACCATGTCGAACATTAAAGAGCCACCATGTCAAACATATATGTGACTCTATGTCAAACAGTAAAGAGCCACCATGTCAAGCATAAAAGAGCCACCATGTCGAATATAAAAGAACCACCATGTCGAACATAAAAGAGCCACCATGTCAAACATTAAAGAGCCATATTGTCAAACATTAAAGAGCCACCATGTCGAACATTAAAGGGCCACCATGTCAAACATAAAAGAGCCACTATGTCAAACAATAAAGAGACACCATGTCAGACATTAAAAAAACCCCGAATCAAACATAAGAGAGCCACCATGTAGAACATAAAAGAGCTACCATGTCAAACATTAAAGAGCCACCATGTCAAACATAAAATTTACACAATTTCAAACGTAAACGTAAGCGTCATGCCAATTTTAAAGGAGCCACTATAGAGCTAAGGAAATTGTAGCACTAGCTACTTATTGTATGGTGGATGCTTACTATTTGGGGATGCTTGCTATCTGGGGGATGCTTGCTATCTGGGCGATGCTTGCAATCTTGGGGGATGCTTGCTATCTGGGGGATGCTTGCTGTCTGGGGGATGCTTGCAATCTGGGGGATGCTTGCTATCTGGGGGATGCTTGCTGTCTTGGGATGATTTCTTTTTGCATTACACTTTATTTGAGCAGTTTGTCTGTCGTCTTTGTGAAGGCTTTTTTTGGCTGTCTTTTTGTTACTTGTAGAGAACAGAGATTCTATACAGATGTCCCCCAACGGGGGGCGAAGATTGCTAGTGTATATTAAAAATGAACTTTCTAGTCAATATCTAAAGCCGTAGTAAAAAATTCGCTTTGAAAACGCATTGCAAGTTACGTGTTTATTTTTTATTAAAATATTTTATCTCGAGATTAAAGCTTTAAAATCTGCAACAACAAACAGATCGAGACTCACACGGAGATTATGGGCTTTGAGACAAAAACAAATTAGATTTTAAATAAAAACACATTTAATTCTGCTAATAAAAATAGAGCAATCCGTCTGAAGCCACAGTTCAAAAATTTAGGCTGCTTGCATCCACAATAACTAGAAAACTGCTTTACAACGAAATTAAGCAAATACATAATGTACAAGCGAAACGATTAAAGACTTCTTCGAATTCGGTTATAAATTAATCTTCGACAGCTGCAAAGAAGACAACAGTTCGAATTCATCAACTAGCCCATGTTCCCATTTAAAGACAGATGGAATACAAATTATCGCATTTTCTGTAGCTTAAAGCAGCGCTTCACGTTACATGTGGAAAGCTCGTGTAACATTTAAACTGTTTTCGGCAAAATTCTTCCTAACTTAAACTCACGAAAAGATGTCCCAACCAGGTCACACACAGGTCACCAAGTCAGTCTAGCAGTGGCGGCTGGAGCCACCGAGCTGGTTGCCATAGCAACGGTGCTGCTCACAACATCGACAGTGGTGGTCGCGTTACCACCCGCCTCCTGAGCGTCCAGCCAGGCGTCGGTGTACAGCATGAGCAGCGCGGAGCCGGCGACGGCGCCCAGCAGGAGCGCCAGCAGGCAGAGCCGCCTCGCCAGCAGGCTGCGCACCGAAGGCCTCGAGCCGGCGTCTAAGTCTTCATCCTCCTCTTCGTCGTCGTCCTCGTTCAGCCGGCCGGTGAGCAGCACCCGTGACGAGCCGTAGAAGCGGCCGGTGTACAGCAGGTTGCCGCTGCCCACGCCGACGCCCCAGAAGCCGCCGACGTGGCGCCGGCGTCGACCATGCTGAAGGCCCGACCGGCGGCCCGACTGCCCGCGTCGACGTCGCCGCGGGTCGATGGCCACCGTCGGCCAAGGCGGCAGCAGCGACGGCAGCGGCGGTGAGACTTCGGCAGTGGTGGCGATGGCGGCGACAATCTCGGATGATGGCGCGTGTGCAGTCGGGATTGGGGAGGCTGCCGAAGTCGACGATACCGCGGCAGCGGCGGCTGTTAACGACGGCGGCGACGTGACCGCGGACGGCAGTTCGTCATAGATCTCCGGGTCGCTGTAGAAGGCCAACTCCTCCGGGTCCGGGCGTGGAATGTCCTCAACGAAAATCTCCGGGGCAGCGTCGACGGCTGCCGTAGTGGCAGCGGCGGAGCCGTCGGTGACAGATTTTTCCACTGCGACGGCGTCGCCACCAGCGGCTTCGTTGCTGGCGTCGTTGCCCCGAGGGTGCCGTAGCTATCGAAGCCCGAAGCCGTGAAGCCGCTGCTGCCGCCAAGCAGCGGAGCGAACTCGCTCTCCGTCTCCGAGATCAACGGCGAGCCTTCGGCGTCATCCTCCAGCAGGCCGCCGTTCTTGCCGTCGCCGTCGCCCACCGCCTGCTCCTGCTCGTCGCTGTCGGATTGGACGCCAAGAATTCTGCGCCGGCGCCTCTCCTGCCACAGGCGGCGCCGCCAGTTTCGGCCGTAGGCTCGCTCCAGCGCCTGAGATGGGTTGGAATTACCTTCAGATGCTGAGTGCGGATCTGAGTCTCACCCTGCATATCTGAGTATCACCTTGCATATCTGAGTATCACCTTGCATATCTGAGTCTTACCCTGCGGGTCTGAGTCTCACCCTACGATCTGAGTCTCACCCTGCGGATCTGAGTCTCACTTAGAGACTGAGTCTCCTCTAGAACGGAATCTCATCGCCTAAAACCAGATGCTTCCTCTGGCATAAATCTCACCCTTTAGAGTCAAATCTCAGCCTCTAGAACCGATCTCACGCTGAAATCTCTATTCTCAAACTAAATCTCAGCTTCGCAATCAATTTCAAAAACCAGTTAACATCTCGAGTCCATTCCCTCACCTTCTCAGCTTCTCGACGCCAATTGAAGCTCAGCACAAGGCAGCAGAAGGCGACGGCCTCGGCAGCGATGCCCGCCAGCAGGCCCAGCCAGATGCCAGTCATCTGCAGGTCGGTCAGCAGGGCCAGCGGGATGCCGATCGGCAGACCGATGATGTAATAACCGATGAACAGCAGCACGGCGCCTTCCACTTGCCGACCCGTGCCACGGATTGCGCCGCAGGAGACCGCCTGGAGTGTTGATTGGAGATGTTGGCTGGGATGGGTTCACGATTTGGAAGGTGGCCCAGCAACTGAGGATCTGGGAGGCTGGCCCAGCAACTCAGGATCTGGGAGGCTGGCCCAGCAACTGAGGATCTGGGAGGCTGGCCCAGCAACTGACACTCAGTGAGGCTGGCCTAGCAACTGAGGATCTGGGAGGCTGGCCCAGTAACTGAGGATCTGGGAGGCTGGCCAAGCAACTGAGGATCTGGGAGGCTGGCCTAGCAACTGTGGATCTGGGAGGCTGACCTAGCAACTAAGGATCTGGGAGGCTGGCCAAGCAACTCAGGATCTGGGAGGCTGGCCCAGCAACTGACACTCTGGGAGGCTGGCCTAGCAACTGAGGATCTGGGAGGCTGGCCCAGCAACTCAGGATCTGGGAGGCTGGCCAAGCAACTGAGGATCTGGGAGGCTGGCCCAGCAACTGAGGATCTGGGAGGCTGGCCAGCAACTCAGGATCTGGGAGGCTGGCCTAGCAACTGAGGATCTGGGAGGCTGGCCAAGCAACTGAGGATCTGGGAGGCTGGCCAAGCAACTGAGGATCTGGGAGGCTGGCCAGCAACTCAGGATCTGGGAGGCTGGCCTAGCAACTGATGATCTGGGAGGCTGGCCTAGCAACTGAGGATCTGGGAGGCTGGCCTAGCAACTGAGGATCTGGGAGGCTGGCCTAGCAACTGAGGATTTGGGAGGCTGGCCAAGCAACTGAAGATCTGGGAGGCTGGCCAAGCAACTGAGGATCTGGGAGGCTGGCCTAGCAACTGAGGATCTGGGAGGCTGGCCCAGCAACTGAGGATCTGGGAGGCTGGCCAGCAACTCAGGATCTGGGAGGCTGGCCGAGCAACTGAGGATCTGGGAGGCTGGCCCAGCAACTGACACTCTGGGAGGCTGGCCAAGCAACTGAGGATCTGGGAGGCTGGCCCAGCAACTGACACTCTGGGAGGCTGGCCCAGCAACTGGGGATCTGGGAGGCTGGCCCAGCAACTGAGGATCTGGGAGGCTGGCCCAGCAACTCAGGATCTGGGAGGCTGGCCCAGCAACTGAGGATCTGGGAGGCTGGCCCAGCAACTGACACTCAGTGAGGCTGGCCTAGCAACTGAGGATCTGGGAGGCTGGCCTAGCAACTGAGGATCTGGGAGGCTGGCCTAGCAACTGAGGATCTGGGACTCACAGAAATGCCATCGAACAGCTGAAACAGGCCCAGCAACGGTATAATCTGAGCAGCTGTGCTCACAATGTCACTGCGGGGGTAAAGGAGGCAGGCGCGTCAGCATGATTCTGTATTGTAGAGGTTATTAACTATATGCCACCTATAGTTAAGCTGAAAAATCCCGATCAAAATTAAATTTAAACACAATCTAAAAATAGATTGGCAGGGGCACAGCTGTAGGCTGAGTGACGGGGGGTGCGAGTTCATTCATTCCTGTTCAAACTGGTTCGCATGCATTAGAAGCCGCAGCAGCTTATAGAACGCACAGACAACCAGAGGACAGTCAGAGAACCAGGCCAGTTAAAGTTACTTTTTAAACTTTGCCTTATAAACCAACTAAGCTAAAAAGTACAGCACGACTCTCCGAAATTCACCGACGTACCTTTGAGTTGTGAAAATGATGGGCAGATAGTGGCGCAGAAAGACGAACAAGTTGCACATGAGTACTGCGATGCCGACTGGATCGGGGGTCAGGTTCTTTTTGGTTAGTTCTGTAGTCTGCAGCCCGGTTCTACCTCACCAATTATGTAGTCTGCAGCCCGGTTCTACCTCACCAATTATGTACGAGTAGTCTGCAGCCCGGTTCTACCTCACCACTTCAGCAGTCTGCAGCCCGGTTCTACCTCACCACTTCAGCAGTCTGCAGCCCGGTTCTACCTCACCACTTCAGCAGTCTGCAGCCCGGTTCTACCTCACCACTTCAGCAGTCTGCAGCCCTGTTCTACCCCACCACTTCAGCAGTCTGTAGCCCTGTTCTACCCCACCACTTCAGCAGTCTGCAGCCCTGTTCTACCCCACCACTTCAGCAGTCTGTAGCCCTGTTCTACCCCACCACTTCAGCAGTCTGCAGCCCTGTTCTACCCCACCACTTCAGCAGTCTGCAGCCCTGTTCTACCCCACCACTTCAGCAGTCTGTAGCCCTGTTCTACCCCACCACTTCAGCAGTCTGTAGCCCTGTTCTACCCCACCACTTCAGCAGTCTGTAGCCCTGTTCTACCCCACCACTTCAGCAGTCTGCAGCCCTGTTCTACCCCACCAAAAAGCCGCAGCGGAAGGCGAAGCGCCTCACCGGTCATGACGAGGCCAACCCGGTAAGAGCGGGCGGCTCCCACGGGCTGGTTGGCGCCGAGCTGCTGGCCAACCCGGATGTTCACCGCCACGGACATGCCGAAGGGAATCTAAGAAAACAAAACTTTTTGTAAAATTAATTCGGAGACGATGAAACAAGCAGACACTAAAAAATAGTCGCAAACTCTCACCATATAGGAGATGCTCTCCAGCTGAAAGACGATTGACTGGGCTGCCAGTTGCACGGCACCGAGCATGCCTGGAGGTGAATCATGAGGTTTCAGCTCGAGTTTAATCCGTTGGGACAGTCCACAAATCTTATTGAAATATATGAGCCTCGTTCAAGATTGAGGATTTTCATTTTTGAGAGATCGGATAATCATATTGAGAGCTCGGATAATCATATTGAGAGATCGGATAATCATATTGAGAAATCGGATAATCACATTGAGAAATCGGATAATCATATTGAGAAATCGGATAATCACATTGAGAAATTGGATAATCACATTGAGAAATCGGATAATCACATTGAGAAATCGGATAATCATTTTGAGAAATCAGATAATCATATTGAGAAATCGGATAATCATATTGAGAAATCGGATAATCACATTGAGAAATCGGATAATCATATTGAGAAATCGGATAATCACATTGAGAAATCGGATAATCATACTGAGAGATCGGATAATCACATTGAGAAATCGGATAATCACATTGAGAAATCGGATAATCACATTGAGAAATTGGATAATCATATTGAGAGATCGGATAATCATGCTAAGAATTCGGTTAGCTCACCAGCAACGATGGTGGACACCTCGAAGCTCCACTCCTCCAGTGCAATGAGGAAAATACCCGGCACAGACAGCTTGATGAAGTCGCCCCAGTCGTACAGGGACTCCAGTTTCCAGCCATCCCAGGTCTCTCTGTACATCCGGGTCCACAGGATGTAGGCCAGGGTGATGAAGAACATCATGCCCATGGAGGCGGCTTGGACTACGGCTGTTGCGCTGTGGGGTATTTGATTCCAATGTACATCTGCTGAATGTACATGTCCTTGATTCCAATGTACGTCTATTGTATGTACATGTCTTTGATTCCAATGTACGTCTATTCTATGTACATGTCTTTGATTCCAATGTACATCTGCTGAATGTACATATCTTTGATGGATTAAGGGGAGGCCACTCACAGGTAGCTGAAGTCCAGGACATGAATCGCCACGTACTGGGCGCTCGCATTGAACACGTTGGCTACGAAAG
>NIVC01000665.1:142500-207500 GCA_002269645.1 Macrostomum lignano
GCTGCCAGGAGCAGAGCCTGACATGTTTTATAGATAGTTTTTAGTTGCAGATTACAGAATTGAGACAATCAGACCAAAGTCACGAGAATTGATCAATACTTTAACAATAAATATAGCCTTCATACCTGCTTGATCTGCAGTCATAGACATTTCTATATGGTCTTTATATTAGTTAACAGTAGTCATTGTGCAATTTTAAGTGATTTGATTATTAAAGACCAGATCATAGCTGCCATTTGGCTATGTGATAGGCTCTGAAAAGAGAAATTTAAAGTATAAATTATAAAAATAGAAACAGTATTGATTGCAATAGCTTTATTTTTAAATACATAATACAAACTTTATTTCTATAATATTGACAAAAAAGTACTAAAGCCAAAGAGAAGAGTACTGCATTTTCTCTGAATTTTGCTGCTTTAGAAAAGAATAGTAAAACAAAAATTTTATAACAAAAATTGATGGAAATGGTATAGAATACCTAGACATCAACTGTTGGCATTAGACCCTAATTGAAATAGACAATGAATAAGAATAACTACTTAAAAATCCCCAAAAATATAATGTCGCTTTTGACAATATAAATGATTTTACAGGTTAAAATGATGTCTTCATTATTTTTATTCCTTCAATAAGTCAATTTAAAAAAAAAGTTTTTAATTAAATATCTTGTAATTCTTGTGCCATGAATAATTGCAAATATTTGAGCCATAGCCATATTTATTGTATTTCAGTAGCGCAACCAGAAATTTTTTGAGGGGGGCGGATTCTGGAGGGTAAAGTCCCGAGAGGGGGGCGGAGGGGTGGCTCTGTTTTTGGCAAAAATTCGCTTGGTCCCCCTTTGATTTTTTGGGTCTCCACCTAAGGGGGGGGCGACTCCCCCCTCTGGTTGCGCCACTGTTGTATTAAATTACATAAATAGACAGATAGCAGCTAATTGTAGTAAACTGGGCATTATCTCAAACATTTAAACAAGGAATTCTTGAAAAACCAGAGATAAAATTAGTAAAAATTATAAATTTATATTAAGAATTCCGAATTCATGTTCGCCAAAGTCTGATAATTTTTGTACGTTCCTATAAAATTGTGTATTTAAAATTATTCCACAGAGAACAGCATAGAAAGTTATATCTCTTCATATTATTTACATTGCTGTTTAATAGAGTAATATATTTGAAAAATTATTCTTTTTGTCATTTTTAAAAATGTTTTTTTACGATATTTTTGTTTTATTTTACAATCGGCATTAAAAAGGGCTGCGATCGTAAACGGCTAAACTGCTAATGCAAGTGCAGTGGAAGCTTTAGAAAGAAAATCATTTAATTTCCGAGCATGTATTACTTAAGGACTGCTCAAGTAAAAGGACAGGAAACTGTTTCTTAGAAAAATTTTGGAGGCATTAAAAATATCCGTAATTTATAAGATAACAGAGCGGAGATAGGTTTGCTTTTTTTCGGCACAAAATTGCCGTTGTGTGCAGACTGGAGCACTTTAAGCGACATAGGCACACAACCGGCGAGAGTCATTACTGCCCATTCCGCCGTCTTCTGATAGGAGGCATACCACTGTCTATCTTTTAATGTCTTGCTTTTCTCATAACTTTTAATAGAGTTTTTTGTTTAGCAAAATAGAATTCTATGTTACTTTTATATTCCTACGTACATTTCATGTTCACAACAGGCCCTAATTAAAAAATTCAGACAAAATGAATAGCTCAGGGGCGGATTTGGGAGGGGGCGGGGGGGGGGCGACCGCCCCCCACCAAAGCTTGACCGAACATATTGCGCCCCCCAAAAACCTAAATTTGCGTCCCCTAAACTTGATTCTTTGCCTCCAAACGCAAATTTTAATTCGTTAGAACCTTTAATTCTTCAAAGCCAATTTCATTTAACTAAAGTTACACAAATCCGTGAAGGACGGATGCAAAACAAGTTTACCTAGACAGCTACAAGCATTTTAATTATCAACATCAGCATTCTGCTGTACTGCACAAGTTCAGTAATGAGAAGATCCAAACGATAACGAAGCCAATATGATTTTACATTTTTGTACGAGGCATATTGTAGTTCGTATTACGTAAATCAGTTTTAAGCCATGCAAGTCTTGAACTATGAGTGCATACGTAGAAGACTACATCAAAGCTGCCGTAATTTTTAGCAAAAAATTATTGACTCAATTTTGTCATTAAAATAAATAATAACAAGAACTGTTGCTTCAATGTTTTAGATGAACACAAGAAACGCGCCACGCAGTTTTGAGGCTGCACAATGATGGCTGGTTTCGTGTCTGTATATACTTGAAATAAAAAGACGGTGCAAGATTACTTAAACTGGTATTATACTTGCATTCATTACTACTATGAGTACCAGCGACTATACAACAGCAGGAGCTGAGCGATGATGCTGTGACGATTACCAGAAAAGCCAACACATTTAATAATTGTAATAACAGTAATAATATTATAGTAGTAGTATTAGTAGTATTAACAGTAAAACTGTGCACCAAATGCCTAACAGAGACGGGTTAAAAATGCCAGTTAAATAATTACTTAAGATAAAAAATGCGTTTCATTAATTCGCTTACTAAATAAATGATATTAACAATTTGGCTGGACTAATAACTAATTGAAAACTAATCATAATAAACAGAATAGTAAAAAATAATAGTGCAATCTGACATTAGAGAGATAAGAGATGGAATTAAAAACGCAAAATTATGTTTATAAAAATAATGTATTTACTAAGTGCATAAGCACGATTTCAAGGTGCTGAAATTACCGCCACAGAATTCAAGCCTGATTGGCTCCCAGCGGATTAGGAGCCATCACGCGCCTGGCATAGCAACCGGAGTTGAGCCAGTGAGCAGCCCTGGCCACCTGCTCAGGGTCGATGGTGACACTCTTGGTGCAGTTGTCAGTCTTGTAGATGCCCACCAGCCGGTCCGACAGCTCGAACATGTTGTTGCGCAGACTGATCACAATGAACTGCGCATTGCGGGCGCACCGCTTGATGTAGTTGGCCACGATTGACACGTTTTTAAAGTCCAAAGCGGCGTCAATCTCGTCCATGAAGTACAGCGGAGTGGGCTTGTAGTGATGCAGCGCGAACACCAGCGCCAGGGAGCTCAGCGTCTTCTCACCGCCGCTCAGGTTGCCGATGGATTTCCAGCTCTTCTTCGGCGGCCGCACGGAGAACACCACGCCTTCGGTGAACGGGTCCAGCGAGTCCACCAGCTCCAGCTCCGCGTCTCCGCCGATGGTGATCATCTGGGGGGGGGGGGTAAAATTATGAGGTAAACAATGCCTACAGGTTCAATCCTCTTGAATCTTTCACCAGCTAAAGCAGGGGTCGGCAAACCCTCGTCTGCAGGCGATATGCAGCCTACCAGGCCTCGGGTCCTTTGAAACTTCACAATAGCAATCTGGCCCGCTCAGGGTTTGTCTCTTCTCAGCTCTCTAATATCCTCTCTACTCATTTTTCTCTCCTCTCCTCTCTTCTCCTTTCATCTCTCGTCCCTTGTTTCCTCACCTCGCCTTTCTCCTAGCTATCTCTCTTCTCTACTCCTTCTCCTCTCTCCCCCTCCTCTGGCCTGCAGTCGGCACTGATTAAGGAACAACAGAGATTAGCAGGGAAAGACAGAAGAAGCAGAGAGCAATGCCGCAGCACCTGGTACATCTCCTTGAGCTTGCCGGTGATGATGCGGAAGCCGCTCATGAACTCGGTCAGGCGGGCGTGCCGCCACTCCTCGTGCAGGCGGCGCTGCTCGTCGCGCACGGTGGTGACCCGATCCAGCTCGCCCACCTTGGCCAGGTAGGCGGCCTCCTTCTGCCTGTACTCGTCCAGGGCGCTCATGTCCGGCTGCATGCGGCCGACCTCGTCCTCGAGCTGCTGAATCTGCGTGCGCAGGCCGCTGTTGCGCAGCTCGTCAAGCTCGGCATCGGGCAGGGTGGGCAGCTTCCACATGTCCTCCACTGAGAAGCGGGGCCGCTGCTGCCGCTCAGCCGCTGTCGCCTCTGCCGACTGCTTCTGCCTCTTCTTCTTCTCAGCTCTGCGCTTCTGCTTCTTCGACAGTTTCTTTCCTCTGCGCTTCTCCTTCTGCTGCTGTCCCGGCTTCGAGCTTTGAACGCCCTCGTCTGTGCGTCTCCGCTTGGACTTCGGCGGCTCGTCCCCAGACTCCACCGGCTCCGACTTCACCGCGTCCGCCGCGTCCTCATCCTCGGCCTCTTCGCCACCGTCGGCGGGCACTTCCGGTTCCGCTTCCGCTTGGGGATTTTCTTCTTCTTCTTCCATGGCTTCATCATTGCCTGCTTCCTCTTTATCGTCTTCTTCATGAGCAGAAACGGAAGCTGCAACAGGCACCAGCTGCATCTGTTGCTCCCCTTGTTCTTCATCATCAGACGCCTCAGCTGTCTCATCTTTGTTGCTTTGATCTTCATCGGCATCACTGCCGTCCACCTCCATTGCGGCGTGTTCTTCATTCTCCTCAGCCTCCTCAGCTTCAGACTCATCCCCGTCTTCATCAGCTGACTCGTCATCTTCCTCATCTTCGTCGCTTTCCTCTTCCTCCTGACTGGAAGCTGCGGCCGCGGCAGCAGCGGCCTCGGCCTCCTCCCGTCTGACGCGCTCTCGCTCAGCTTCCTCAGCTTCCTCTTCGTCATCCTGAATCCGGTGCAGCTGCAGCTGTTGCAGCTCGCGCTCCCAGCCGCGCCGTTTCCTCTCGTGCTCCTCGATGACGCCAACCACCGACTGCAGTTTGTGGCGCAGATCGACCTCGAGCTTGCGCAGCGACTGCTCCTCCTTCTCCAGCTCTTCCAGCTCCGATTTCATGCTGTCCACCTTCTCCTGCCATTTCTTCACTTCCTCCTGGGCTGCCTTGTGCCGGTTCATCAGGTCGCGGCACTCGCCCTCCAGCTGGTTCAAGCGGTCGCCAATGGTTGCTAGGCGGGTTTTGCACTCCTCCTTTTCCGTTTCAAGGCGAGCCAGGCGTTCTTCGGATTCGCGCACCTGGAATGCGTTCGAGTGTTTTATTCAATGAATTTCACTTCAAACAGGTACGCATCTTATCTGCAGTAAAAATTAATATTTTCCATAGATTTTCGCACCTTTCGTTCCGCAGTGCTGGCTGCCACCTTAACCTTGGTGGACAGAGCCTTCTGCTTCTTTATCTCGGCAAGAACGGCGTCTAGCCGGCTTTGAATGACCTGAAAGTTGAAACAGAATGCGACGATTAATAAAAATGGACCAATGAGTTTGGATGTAGGAGGCTGGCCTAGCAACTGGGGATCTGGGAGGCTGGTGGCCCAGCAATGGAGGATCTGGGAGGCTGGCCCAGCAACTGGAGATCTGGGAGGCTGGCCCAGCAACTGGGGATCTGGGAGGCTGGCCCAGCAACTGAGGGTCTGGGAGGCTGGCCCAGCAACTGAGGGTCTGGGAGGCTGGCCTAGCAACTGAGGATCTGGGAGGCTGGCCCAGCAACTGTGGATCTGGGAGGCTGGCCCAGCAACTGAGGATCTGGGAGGCTGGCCCAGCAACTGAGGGTCTGGGAGGCTGGCCTAGCAACTGAGGATCTGGGAGGCTGGCCCAGCAACTGTGGATCTGGGAGGCTGGCCCAGCAACTGAGGATCTGGGAGGCTGGCCCAGCAACTGTGGATCTGGGAGGCTGGCCCAGCAACTGTGGATCTGGGAGGCTGGCCCAGCAACTGTGGATCTGGGAGGCTGGCCCAGCAACTGAGGATCTGGGAGGCTGGCCCAGCAACTGACACTCTGGGAGCCACTGATTCTCACCTGCAGCCTGGCGCCGCCGACCTCCATGATGCGGCTGTCCAGCTGGGCCACCTCGGTCTCGGCTTTGCCAGCCGCATCGCTGCTGGTTTTCTGCTCAGCTTCGGCGGTCTCCAGCCGCTGCCGCAGTTTGTCCAGCGCCTTGGCGTCCGGCTCCGCTTCGGCCGCGCGCCGTTCAGCGTCGGCCAGGACTTCGCGCGCCGCTCGACGCCGTTCGCCTAGACGGGCGACTTCGCGCTCGACAGCGTCGGAATTGCGCGCCAGCTGTCGCAGATCCCGCTCCAAGCCGGCGATGGTTTCGCCTAGGCGGGCCCGCTCGTCTCGCAGGCCGTTGAGCTGGGCGGTCAGGTCCGCCAGGCGCTTCTCGGCCTCCTGGGCGGACTCCTCGCCGCCTGAGCCGGCCGCGGCGGCCATGGCGGAGCCGCCGACTGTGGAGGCGTCCAAGTTGACGCGGGTGCCGATGCGGCCTCTGCGGATTTTGTGTTGGTAAACGGCGGGAGTAAACTATTACTAAAAGTGATTCGTCAGCTAATTAGAGTTGTTACACAGAGTTTATTATCAGAGTTTATTACACACCTTGTCGGCCGGCCACCGCCGCTCATTGTTCCGGACAGTTCGATAAGCCCGCCCTGCTCGGACACGACCCGGTATCTGGGCGTACCGTAGGCCACCCGGGTGGCCTCGTCCAGATCCTTGGCAACCAGGGTGTCGCGGATGGCATAATAGAACGCATTTCGAACCTTGGGATCGGGCACCTGCAGCAGGTCGAATAGGCGGGGAATTGGCGCGTTGCAGCGTTTGGAAGACTCGGCGGCCCACTGCTCCATCTTGTCCAGGGCGATGAACGTGGCCGTGCCGATGCGCTGCTCCTTGAGAAACCTTACGCAGGCCTCGCCTGTGGCGATCGTGTCCACCACGATGTCGTCTAGGGGACCGCATGCCGTGCTCATGGCCACGTCGTAGCTGCCGGCGGGATGGATTGCGGTGGGATTGTGGCTGAGCGATCATGGGGATCTGGGATGTTTGTTCATGGGATCTGGGATGTTTGTTCATGGGGATCTGGGATGTTTGTTCATGGGGATCTGGGATGTTTGTTCATAGGGATCTGGGATGTTTGTTCATGGGGATCTGGGATGTTTGTTCATGGGGATCTGGGATATTTGTTCATGGGGATCTGGGATGTTTGTTCATGGGGATCTGGGATGTTTGTTCATGGGGATCTGGGATGTTTGTTCATGGGGATCTGGAAGGGTTGTTCATGGGGATCTGGGAGGGTTGTTCATGGGGATCTGGGATGTTTGTTCATGGGGATCTGGAAGGGTTGTTCATGGGGATCTGGGAGGGTTGTTCATGGGGATCTGGGAGGGTTGTTCATGGGGATCTGGGATGTTTGTTCATGGGGATCTGGGAGGGTTGTGACTCATCATGGGGATCTGGGATGTTTGTTCATGGGGATCTGGGATGTTTGTTCATGGGGATCTGGGAGGGTTGTTCATGGGGATCTGGGATGTTTGTTCATGGGGAGCTGGGATGTTTGTTCATGGGATCTGGGATGTTTGTTCATGGGGATCTGGGATGTTTGTTCATGGGATCTGGGATGTTTGTTCATGGGGATCTGGGAGGGTTGTTCATAGGGATCTGGGATGTTTGTTCATGGGGATCTGGGATGTTTGTTCATGGGGATCTGGGATGTTTGTTCATGGGGATCTGGGATGTTTGTTCATGGGGATCTGGGATGTTTGTTCATGGGGATCTGGGATGTTTGTTCATGGGGATCTGGGATGTTTGTTCATGGGGATCTGGGAGGGTTGTTCATAGGGATCTGGGATGTTTGTTCATGGGGATCTGGGAGGGTTGTTCATGGGGATCTGGGATGTTTGTTCATGGGGATCTGGGATGTTTGTTCATGGGGATCTGGGATGTTTGTTCATGGGATCTGGGATGTTTGTTCATGGGGATCTGGGAGGGTTGTTCATAGGGATCTGGGATGTTTGTTCATGGGGATCTGGGATGTTTGTTCATGGGGATCTGGGATGTTTGTTCATGGGGATCTGGGAGGGTTGTTCATAGGGATCTGGGATGTTTGTTCATGGGGATCTGGGAGGGTTGTTCATGGGGATCTGGGATGTTTGTTCATGGGGATCTGGGATGTTTGTTTTTAGGGATCTGGGATGTTTGTTCATGGGGATCTGGGATGTTTGTTCATGGGGATCTGGGATGTTTGTTCATGGGGATCTGGGAGGGTTGTTCATGGGGATCTGGGATGTTTGTTCATGGGGATCTGGGATGTTTGTTCATGGGGATCTGGGATGTTTGTTCATGGGGATCTGGGAGGGTTGTTCATGGGGATCTGGGAGGGTTGTTCATGGGGATCTGGGAGGGTTGTTCATGGGGATCTGGGAGGGTTGTGGCTCATCATGGGGATCTGGGAGGGTTGTGGCTCATCATGGGGATCTGGGAGGGTTGTGGCTCATCAAGGGGATCTGGGAGGGTTGTGGCTCATCATGGGGATCTGGGAGGGTTGTGGCTCATCAAGGGGATCTGGGAGGGTTGTGACTCATCATGGGGATCTGGGAGGGTTGTGACTCATCATGGGGATCTGGGAGGGTTGTGGCTCATCATGGGGATCTGGGATGTTTGTTCATGGGGATCTGGGATGTTTGTTCATGGGGATCTGGGATATTTGTTCATGGGGATCTGGGATGTTTGTTCATGGGGATCTGGGATGTTTGTTCATGGGGATCTGGGATGTTTGTTCATGGGGATCTGGGAGGGTTGTTCATGGGGATCTGGGAGGGTTGTTCATGGGGATCTGGGAGGGTTGTTCATGGGGATCTGGGAGGGTTGTGGCTCATCATGGGGATCTGGGAGGGTTGTGGCTCATCATGGGGATCTGGGAGGGTTGTGGCTCATCAAGGGGATCTGGGAGGGTTGTGGCTCATCATGGGGATCTGGGAGGGTTGTGGCTCATCAAGGGGATCTGGGAGGGTTGTGACTCATCATGGGGATCTGGGAGGGTTGTGACTCATCATGGGGATCTGGGAGGGTTGTGGCTCATCATGGGGATCTGGGAGGGTTGTTCATGGGGATCTGGGAGGGTTGTTCATGGGGATCTGGGAGGGTTGTTCATGGGGATCTGGGAGGGTTGTGGCTCATCATGGGGATCTGGGAGGGTTGTTTATGGGGATCTGGGAGGGTTGTTCATGGGGATCTGGGAGGGTTGTGGCTCATCATGGAGATCTGGGAGGGTTGTGGCTCAGCATGGGGATCTGGGAGGGTTGTGACTCATCATGGGGATCTGGGAGGGTTGTGGCTCATCATGGGGATCTGGGAGGGTTGTGACTAATCATGGGGATCTGGGAGGGTTGTGGCTCAGCATGGGGATCTAGGAGGCTGTGGCTTTTATTCACTGATGAAACTCCTCACCGCTCATCGATGGCGCCCAGGTCGCCCAGCCTGCCGCGCACTCCGGTGAATCTGCCGCGCTTCTTCTGCTCCAGCAGAGCCTGCAGCACCCGGCTCTGGCTGCGCTGCTCCAGCTGCCGTCTAGCTTCATCAACTCGCACTCGAAGCCCGCGCGCCTCTTCAGCTAAGCCAGCCTCCCGCTGCTGCAGGGCAGCCTCATCTCGCCGAGCACGTTCCAGACTCTTCTGCATCTCGGGAGTCTCCTTGGCGGCCCGATCTCTGATGGCGGTCTTCTCGGCCAGGGCCCGTTCCACCCCGTCGGCATCCTGCTTCGCGGCATCCAGGCGCTGCAGAGCTCGGGTCTGGCCGCTCAGGAGGATGTCCAGCTCCGTGCGGGCCATGTCTCTGGCTGACCGCTTGGCGTTGGCGTCTTTCTGCAGGTCGGCCAGCTGGCGCTCGGCGACGACCTTCTCGGCTCGGAGATCTTTGGTCTCCGCCTCGATGGCGTTGAGGGCCGTTTGCCTGCGAGGGTTTGCAGGCAGTGCAGACTCGAAGGTGAAAAGATGCTACTTCAAGTAGGAGGAGCAAAAATAACACTTATTTAGGGATGATTCTCATGCTGATTTAGAGATGATTCTCATGCTGATTTTGGGATGATTCTCATGCTGATTTAGGGATGATTCTCATGCTGATTTAGGGATGACTCTCATGCTGATTTAGGGATGATTCTCATGCTGATTTAGGGATGATTCTCATGCTGATTTAGAGATGATTCTCATGCTGATTTAGGGATGATTCTCATGCTGATTTAGAGATGATTCTCATGCTGATTTAGGGATGATTCTCATGCTGATTTAGGGATGATTCTCATGCTGATTTAGAGATGATTCTCATGCTGATTTAGAGATGATTCTCATGCTGATTTAGAGATAATTCTCATGCTGATTTAGGGATGATTCTCATGCTGATTTAGGGATGATTCTCATGCTGATTTAGGGATGACTCTCATGCTGATTTAGGGATGATTCTCATGCTGATTTAGGGATGATTCTCATGCTGATTTAGGGATGATTCTCATGCTGATTTAGGGATGATTCTCATGCTGATTTTGGGATGATTCTCATGCTGATTTAGGGATGATTCTCATGCTGATTTAGGGATGACTCTCATGCTGATTTAGGGATGATTCTCATGCTGATTTAGGGATGATTCTCATGCTGATTTAGGGATGACTCTCATGCTGATTTAGGGATGATTCTCTTGCTGATTCAGCTCACCTATTGGCCTCCTCTTCCACTCGCTGCTTCTCCAACTCGACCAGTTTCTCAGCCAGCTCAGCCAGTCGCTTCTCCGCATCCTCGGGAGCCCGCTTCAGCTCCTCGATCTTGCTGGCCTCCTCCTCAGCCAGGCGCACAGTCTTCTTACCCTGCGCTTTCATCCGCTTGTACTCTTCGCGCAGACTGGCGTCTTCCACCTCCAGGGCGGTGAATTTCTCCTTAGTAACCGTATAGATCGTCTGCTGCTCCTGGTAGGCCTTCACAATTTCTTTGTTCTCTTCAACTTTGCGTTTAGATTGCTGCTTGGCTTCCTGCAGTTTGGCCAGTGCCGCGTCCAGCTCACTCTGGCGCTGCTCCTGCTCACCTCGCATGCTGTCGATGGTGGCGGCGCATTCACGGCGATAGATTTGAAATAGGATGTTCTTCTTACTCACAATCTGATTGCACAGGCGCAGGTATTGCAGGGCTTTGTCACGCTCGCCTTGCAGATCCGCTTTCTGCTTCTCTACGGCCTTCACCTGTGAATTGTGAATGCGTTCTGGTTTATGAGTACCTAATTAACAGGTGTAGGTTGTGAGTAGCTAATTAACAGGTGTAGGTTGTGAGTAGCTAATCAACAGGTGTAGGTTGTGAGTAGCTAATTAACAGGTGTAGGTTGTGAGTAGCTAATTAACAGGTGTAGGTTATGAGTAGCTAATTAACAGGTGTAGGTTATGAGTAGCTAATTAACAGGTGTAGGTTATGAGTAGCTAATTAACAGGTGTAGGTTATGAGTAGCTAATTAACAGGTGTAGGTTATGAGTAGCTAATTAACAGGTGTAGGTTATGAGTAGCTAATTAACATGTGTAGGTTATGAGTAGCTAATTAACAGGTGTAGGTTATGAGTAGCTAATTAACAGGTGTAGGTTATGAGTAGCTAATTAACAGGTGTAGGTTATGAGTAGCTAATTAACAGGTGTAGGTTATGAGTAGCTAATTAACAGGTGTAGGTTATGAGTAGCTAATTAACATGTGTAGGTTATGAGTAGCTAATTAACAGGTGTAGGTTGTGAGTAGCTAATTAACAGGTGTAGGTTGTGAGTAGCTAATTAACAGGGAGTAGGTTATGAGTAGCTATTTAACAGGGAGTAGGTTATGAGTAGCTTATAAACAGAGAGTGTCATTACCTGGTTGACCTTCTCCAGTCTGAGGTCATTAAGCGCATCGATGCGTCTGACAATTCTAGTGAGTGGATTTTTAAAACGCGAACTGCCGATGATGTCCTCGAGGTACTCCAGCAGGCCTTCTTCGTGCTCGTTCGGGGCGATGGGCTTCATCAGTGAGATCTGCTCCACTTCGCCCTGGATTGTTACATTAGTGATTAAACTTACGAATATGGCTTATAGGGGTTTATGGCTTATGGCTTAGGGGTTTATGGCTTAAAAACTTTAGCACTGCAACTAGTTATTGAAAATCCTGTGAGAATATCTGTTTGTTAAACCGAATCTCTATTAGGATATATTCATTCATCTATGCGCAAAAATGTCTGCATCTATCCAGGGCCTGTCTGTCTGTGTTGCCTGCCTGTCTGTCTGTCTGTCTGTCTGCCTGTCTGTCTGTCTGCCTGTCTGTCTGTCTGTCTATCCGCCTGCCTGTCTGTCTGTCTGTCTGTCTGTCTGTCTGTCTGCCTGCCTGTCTGTCGGTCTGCCTGTCTGTCTGCCTGTCTGCCTGTCTGTCTGTCTGCCTGTCTGTCTGTCTGTCTATCCGCCTGCCTGTCTGTCTGTCTGTCTGTCTGTCTGTCTGCCTGCCTGTCTGTCGGTCTGCCTGTCTGTCTGCCTGTCTGTCTGCCTGTCTGTCTGCCTGTCTGTCTGTCTGTCTGTCTGCCTGTATGTATGTCCAAGCCAGCAGACCTGCAGGATGAGGAAGCGGTTGTGAGTGAGGTCGATCCCCACTCGCATGAGCAGCTCGGCCACTTTCTTATACTCGTGCCGCCGCCCATTGACAGCGTAGTAGGAGGCGTTGTCCTTGAAGGCGGTCCTGGCCACGCTGAACTGCGAGCCTTCGACAATGTCGTAGCCGCCGTCTTCTCGATCCACCACGCGCTGGAAGTGGATCTCCACGGTGCAGCTGTCGATGGCGGCGAAGTTCTCGCTGGAGTGAATCAAGGAAGACAGCTTCTTGGAGCGGATCTTCGAGGCGCGGTAGCCGAACACGAACAGCATGGAGTCGATGACGTTGGACTTGCCGCTGCCGTTGGGGCCGACAATGGCGGTGAAGTTCTGGTGGAACGGGCCGAGGATTCGCTCGCCGGCGTAGGATTTGAAATTGCGGTTCACAATCTGGCTGATCATGAGGCGGGCTCGGCCCTGCGGATGGGGAAACGGCATCGCAGCATTGATCACGGAACTCTGGATTGCAGGGGATTCTTGGAGTGGGAGAGCTACAGGGGATTTTGGGGATTGGGATTCTTGGAGTGGGACAGCTACTGGGAGTTTGGGGATTGGGATTCTTGGAGTGACAGCTACTGAGGATTTTGGGGATATTTTGGGAATCAGGATTCTTGGAGTGGGAGAGCTACTGGGGATTTTTGGAATTGGGATTCTTGGAGTGGGAGAGCTACAGGGGATTTTGGGGATTGGGATTCTTGGAGTGGGAGAGCTACTGGGATTTTGGGGATTGGGATTCTTGGAGTGGGAGAGCTACTGGCGATTTTTGGGATTGGGATTCTTGGAGTGGGAGAGCTACAGGGGATTTTGGGGATTGGGATTCTTGGAGTGGGAGAGCTACAGGGGATTTTGGGGATTGGGATTCTTGGAGTGGGAGAGCTACTGGGATTTTGGGGATTGGGATTCTTGGAGTGGGACAGCTACAGGGGATTTTGGGGATTGGGATTCTTGGAGTGGGAGAGCTACTGGGATTTTGGGGATTGGGATTCTTGGAGTGAGACAGCTACTGGCGATTTTGGGGATATTTTTGGGATTGGGATTCTTGGAGTGGGAGAGCTACAGGAGATTTTGGGGATTGGGATTCTTGGAGTGGGAGAGCTACTGGGATTTTGGGGATTGGGATTCTTGGAGTGGGACAGCTACAGGGGATTTTGGGGATAGGGATTCTTGGAGTGGGAGAGCTATTGGGATTTTGAGAATATTTTGGGGATTGAGATTCTTGGAGTTTGGGGAGTTAACTGCGATCCAAAAATTGGGATGCAGAGCTGAGACTTCTGATATAGCGAGAACTGTGATATACAAACTTCTGAACTGAATGAATGCTGAACTTCTGATATAGCAAGGCATATGCAAAATCATATTCTCTCAAATTTCCCAAACGCACCTGCTCTTCTCCAGTCATAGGCAAATCTGCAGGCTTAGGCGGAATCACCAGCGGCGCCAGGTTCATGAGGTCCTGCTCAGTTTCCAATCGTTCATCATCGCTGCCGCCTCTGGCATGATGATCTGGGTCATCTGCTTGGTCGGTCATTGGGACCTGACTTCAGCTGCAGTTGAAATTGGATTTCTTAAGGAATGAAACCTGAATTTAAGTGCATAAATTCTAAGCCATTCTATAAAAATTCTACTAATGTGCCAAGTAGAATAAGCATATTTTAAGCTTTTATAATCATAATTATATCACAAAGTGAGATTCTAGGCCACATAAATATTTAAGATTCTTTAACTATAAGAGTTAGTAGTCAAGTTCTATTTCTTTTCTTTTTCTTCAAATAGAAGAATAATTATAACTATATTATAAAATAACTAATTATATATGATAATAAAAAAACTTTTTGTATCTTAAGTATTCAAAAAATGTAATATGTTTTGCCTATTAGTCAGTACTTAGTATGATGATTTATTTCCAAATATTTTTTGTTATCACTTTTTATTCAACCAATTTCTATGCCCTATATATTATCTTTTAGTTTTTATCCCATTTATTGATAAATAACTAGAATAGCATAAACTTTTGCAAAAATACCTAAAAAAGTTAACCTTAACCTTAGGTCCAAAATGTATTAAGAAAACTGTATTTTTTGCTACTTTTGCTATAAACTAATGTATTTGATTTTTTCTTTTTGTAGTAGACAATTTACTATATTGAAAGTTATTTTCTAATTGAAAGCAACAAAGCTAGATTAAAAATAAAAACAATAATGGGAAAAAAAATAAATTCTTTTAGTTTATTGGCTTTGACTATTATAAATGGAATGAGTTTTTGGCTTGAACTTTTTATTTTTATATTAAAAAATTCATGTTAGAAGCCTAGACTCTGGAAGGTTACATATATGCTGGAAAATTCTGGCGTACAAATGACCCCTTTCAAAGTTGGTGTACAAATTTTGGCATACAATTTTTGGCACATAAATTCATGCCAATTTTTTGCATACCAATTTTGGTAAATAAATTCATGCCATACATGAAAATTGTAATGTAAATTAAGGTTTTACATAAAATAAAGGAAAATTTATATAGTCTAGAAAGTCAGGGATAAACTTTTTGCTTTTTAAAAATAGAAAAAATAGAGTTAGTACAAATTATTGCTAAGAATGTAAATTTTGCATTATTATTTTTGTAGGTATAAGTTAAGTTTGTTTAAAATGAAAATATCTGTAATATTTTAAAAAGACTTTTCATAGAAAAGCCTTTCTTAGGAACCTCTACTTGTGAAAACAGAATGACCTTTTTAGGAAGAGTTTTTGGTATACATTTTAGGGAATTTTTTTGTTTTTGATGTATACTGGCATACATTTAGCTAAGATGGGATTCTTGTTCTGGTGTACACTACTACACAATCCTGACCCTGGATAGTATAGTATTTTTGTCTAGTCAATTTAGATAGGCCTAAACAATAAAAATTAGAGCATATACTCATAGAACAAACAAACAAAATATTAAATACTTATAGGCCTAACACTTATAGATAACAACTTAAATATAACTATAAAATTATAACTTAAAAGCTTAGGCTAGGGCCTAATATAAAAAGTATATTATAGGCCTAGCCTAAGCAAGGCTAGGCACTTAGGCTAAGTGCTAGCCAATACTACGAGGGGTGATCAAAAAGTTCTGCAAGTGACCTCACAACTCAGTGTTACAGAAGCCACAGCATCTAATCAATGTCATTCCCTCAAAGTACTTTCCACCACTATCTATGCACCATTGCAATGCGTCTGCACCAAGTCTGAAAGCAGTCATGGTACTCCAAAGTTGGTATACCCTATAGAGCTGAATTTACCACTTGGGCAAGGTCTTGTATATGTGAAAACGGCCTCTGTTTATCATTGAAACTGTCCCAGCCTTCTAAGAAATGGCGCAGCCAGTGGGCAACCATGTCAAATAATGGAGCAAAGTCAGCTAAAACATCCACTAGATCAGTATGAATCTCAGTCACTTTGCAACCAAGTTGCATGTACATAAAGATATAGAAGCAAACACTGTCTTTTAATGTTTCCATCAGCTACTGAAAGCACATGGAAAAAAGATAGCTATGAAATTTGACTAGAACACATTTGGAAGCCAAAAATGCATATAAATATAGTAAATAGATATAGCCCATATGTGTAAATTTTTGACTTTTGCCAATTCTGTAACTAAAAGCTATAACAAAAGGTTGCAGAACTTTTTGATTGGCAATGGCTAGAGTTCCGGCACCGGAACCCATTTTCTAACGGCTACAGATCCGGCAGTACCATTATAATATAGATGGAACATTATATTTTTCTTTCTACAGGTGGCTGATATTGAGATTTTGTTCTAGATTAAAATTTAAGACGATATGATAAGATTTGGGACAAGATGCTTCTAATATTCAGACTTCTTAAGATATGTTCTTAGCAGTCTTTATATGCTTCTATATGGCGCTGCCAGATCCCTAGCTGTTAGAAAATGGGTTCCAATGCCGGAACTCTAGCCATTACCCTTTTTGATCACTTCTCGTATAGCTTCTGAGCTTATTAGCTTAGCAGTAGCATTGATTTATATATAAGATAATATATTATAAATAACAATAGTCAATAAGGTAATCTCCTAGTTTACATGAATTCTTTTCAGTTTTTTTACATAGAGATGGTTAGAACAGATGGAATAGGCCTAAAAGTAGTAGGCACATTATAAATGTCAGGTAAGTCAGATCAGCTAATAATATTAGGCCTAAGTGAACCACCCAATAGGGGCCTACAATAAGTTTTTAAAGACTTTTCCTAGAAATAGGCGGCGCCATAGTAGGCTCCCATGTTTTCTAAATACATCTTCTAAACCTGTGGCTCCGCTGCTCCAGTA
This sequence comes from Macrostomum lignano, assembly GCA_002269645.1. Classification (NCBI taxonomy): domain Eukaryota; kingdom Metazoa; phylum Platyhelminthes; family Macrostomidae; genus Macrostomum; species Macrostomum lignano. The sequence goes on from NIVC01000665.1 coordinate 159,212, forward strand.
GCCCTGTAGGTTGATGTCGATGTCAATGAGCTCGGTGGTTGGCCTCATATCAGCTTTAGTTTAGGGACGATTGTGGTTAGGCCTAGTTCTCTCACTTCTCTGGGCCTTCTAGCCATTGCAAAGTCGGCAAATTAACTGTAAAGTAAAAAACGAAAAAGAATTAACAGTAAACTAGATTGCCATTAATATTAGGTTCTGAGACTATGCTGACTAGGCCTACCTAGGTTTACCAACTTAATTTTTATACTTTCCTTAGCAGCTTAGGCCTTAGTAGCAGCTTAGCTATAAATTTTTTGCTAACCTACTTGGATTGACGGCATTCAAAGAATGAGCACCATGCAACTTTTGGCTGTTCCCAAGGATCAAATCCGTCATTTCTGGGAGGCCGTTTTCACACATACAAGACCTTGCCCAAGCGGTTATTCATCCATTAAAATCTTGTAGAGGTTCGGTTCGGTTCGGACTAAATTGAATTTTAGTTTATATTAAATTAAATTTCGTTTTTTTGTTACAATTTTAACAAAACGATATTACTAACGAAAAAATTATACTGCGCATTTTTGCAATTTAACCAAATGATCCATCCTACTCGCAAATCTAAGCTAGGCCTACGCTGATCGTTTATAACTGGATAAAAACTTCTATGCAAAATCTCTGAAAATCGCTATATAGAAATAATAGACTGAGTATTCGTAAACATGGAATTAGCGTGGTAGATTAAAGCCTTCCTCCCTTAAAAAATACTCTTTTAGCATTAAGAATTAAGATTCATCCTTTTGATGGCCTAAAGCAGAATTTGATTGGCTTGGCTTCGTCTCTGTCAGTAAACGCGAAACGGCCTCGAGTCATTTTCGGCTATAAGGCAAATAATAAATAAGTAGGAATTAATACATGCATACTTTATACACTTAGCATTTTTGATTGATCCAAGTTCTAGAGCTTAATGCAGATTGGTTCTTGAAATGATTCTTAGCTGGCAAAAAGGAATTGTTTTAAAAGTGCCTATTGATTTCCAGTTCTCAATCGACGATTATAAGCCACTCGAGTTTCTTTTCGATCTTTTATCAATTGTTTGCACATACTTTTTGTATCAGGCCATAAATCAATTTTCGTAAAGCTATATATAACTGTATGTTACTTACTTACATGTATTTATCAAGGCATATGCAGTGCATCTACATGTATGTAAGGATTTGGTTATATGGAGTTTGTAGGGGTAAGAACTTATACAGTAATTACTGGTACTACGAGCTACATGTAGATAGCAGTTCGATATAGTGGGTTGGGAGACCAGCAGCCAATAGCAGGGATGATCATGACCAACAGCTAGGCATCTAAAATGCACATCTCTCTGTAAATTACGGAGTTATATATAGTTTCGTGGCAGGAGTTGCAGTTATCAGCGTAGAATCAATCTGAATTCCATAATAGCCATGCACTCTACGAATCTATTGTCCATGGTAACAGCGCTACTACTAGCTGCTGCTGCTGCAGCTGGGGAGCAGGCTTGCAAACAAAGATTCACTCTGATTGACGGCTTCCTGTGCATTAAAAGTCGGTTTGTTCATGCATTTAACGAAGTGACTTCTGAGCAGCAGTGCGCAATTCTGTGCTGGGCCAGGGAGCAATGCCGGGCATTCAGCCTGTCCAACGGTCCATGTCAGTTGTATCTATTCGACAAGTGTAGCAAGTCTGTGAAAGACTGCGGATGCTCGAGGCGAGGCCGGGTGTTCGTGAAGCAGCAGCCTGGACTGCCAGCGGGACTGCTTTGTCCGCCCGGATACGGAGACGACCTGTGCGGAGTGAAGTACAGAGTCTATAAAAACTTGGATAGATCGTGGTTGAAGAGTCGAGAGAAGTGCGAGTCAGACAGCGGTCTGGTGATCATGGCGGACGTGACGAGCTCGGTAGAGATGAAGCACGTGGAATCGATGTATTCTCTGCACGCTGGCGGCAACACAATGTGGCTGGGAGGCCTCCAGGAGCCAGGAAGCGTCGAGCCGAAAGACGGCTGGTACTGGGTCGGCTGCAACATCACCGTAGACAACAGCCTTTGGAACTACAATGAGCCGAACGACAACACTCCCAACGAAAATGTAATCGTAATGCATCCGGGTTATAGTAAATTGGTTGACATACGCGACAACGTCAATGCTAACAGGCTGTTGTGCGAATGCGTTTCACCATTTGACTGAAGCTTTGTCTAAAACTCTTTTTAGTCACAGTTCATTTACACGTTCATAAGAAGGAGGAAAGAAAGGCAGTGAACTATATTAAACTATCTTTTCATTAACAACCAGTGCAATAACTAACTTATTACAAAATACAACTCAACTTGGATGTTCTTCAAGGCAAAGGCAACCTGATAGCGCTTACATTTGCTTAAGGCCCAAATAAACAAGCAGCCAGCATGCCAAAGCCAAGTACAAAAGTCCTGGCATTTTTCTTCTCACAAGACTGGCACACCGGAGCATTAAAACCGAAAGCCCATTAGTCTCTATTTATTTAGCCAAGTCTTAAACTGTTGCTATTAACTAAAAGCTTTTAACATATCTTCTGTTTGCCAAACCACGAGGCTAAAAAGTGCCAAATGATGGAAGAGCATCATTTAAGTAGATAGCTAGTTGCTTGTCAAGCAAGAAATGGACTTGCATGACAATTTGCCATCTCGTATTAGTTTTGCAGAGGACCCTACTGAGCTAAGCGTCGCCAATTGAGTAACTATTTAGTTAGAGTTGGAGACAGGGGCTGTGAGCACCCTGGCGCATTTTGAGCGACATTGTCACACAACCGGCGAGAGGCATTACTGCCCATTCCGCCGAATCCCCTGAGCAGGCACACAAGCGCGCGGATACGTACGCAGTCATACGCACAGGCACACACTCACACAGCGGCCCCTAACTTTGTTTATCGTTAGGCATGTACACTTCACTGCGCCTTGGGGGTTGGCCCTCAAGGCCGTTAATTGCACGAGCAGAGCCAAGCCGAGACTCCAATTCAGCCCCAAATGAATGTGACTGCACTTGGAATCGAGCCTGGGTCGCTGGCACACCAGAGCGCCGCGCTTGACCACTGGGCTCCAACCGAGTACTATTGAAGATTCCTAGGTTTAACGAGAGTCGATATCGATATCTTGAAAATTTAGGAACAGATCTTAAAATAGCATAAAATTTACTATTACAAGATTTGAGACTACTTAGGTGACGAACTTGACAGCCTTCACTATAAGCTGAATTGTGAATTCAAATTCACTAATTTAGTATATTATTATTGTTCAAAATAGAAAAACGAGACTTGATACTGAAAACGAAATGCACTCGAGCTTACCGCGGTGCACAAACAAGATTTACAAATATGCTAACAAAATGCATGGTACAAAAAGCATGGTTTATGAAAAAGCTTAATGCAACTTTCTAGTCGCTCACGTGACTATAATACCGATACGGAAGGCATACTTGAGTATCAAGTGTTGAGAATACCCATCATCGAATCAAAGCTCCAGTTCTTCTTCGTCCGGCTCAGCTGGCCCGTCTCCGACCGTATCCGGCGCTGTTGCTGACCGACTCTCGTGACGCCAGAACTCGCTCGCATCAATAAGAATGCTGACAATGGTTGCGCCCTGACCGCTGTTAATTAAATCCTCAAGTCCAATCCTACAAAATTAGGAGAACGATTGAAATTAATAGAACCCGTGTTAGTCCAGTCAATTCAGAGGTCTTTGTTACAGTACAAATGGAAAAAATACCGAATGTGATTCCGTGCTACAAGGAAGAAACCGAAAGATTCGCCCCCGATTTTGTGGGAATGGCGTGAATATAATAATTAGTGAGCGCCGTCAGGCGGTTGTGGAGTGTCATGTGCCCCGAGGTGGTGGCTGTTGTGGAGTATTATGTGCCCCAAGGTGGTGGCTGTTGTGGAGTATTATGTGCCCCGAGGTGGTGGCTGTTGTGGAGTATTATGTGCCCTGACGTCAGTGACGTGGTGGCTGTTGTGGAGTATTATGTGCCCCAAGGTGGTGGCTGTTGTGGAGTATTATGTGCCCCAAGGTGGTGGCTGTTGTGGAGTATTATGTGCCCCGAGGTGGTGGCTGTTGTGGAGTATTATGTGCCCCGAGGTGGTGGCTGTTGTGGAGTATTATGTGCCCTGACGTCAGTGACGTGGTGGCTGTTGTGGAGTATTATGTGCCCCGAGGTGGTGGCTGTTGTGGAGTATTATGTGCCCTGACGTCAGTGACGTGGTGGCTGTTGATGAGTATTATGTGCCCCAAGGTGGTGGCTGTTGATGGAGTATTATGTGCCCCGAGGTTGTGGCTGTTGATGGAGTATTATGTGCCCCAAGGTGGTGGCTGTTGATGAGTATTATATGCCCCAAGGTGGTGGCTGTTGATGGAGTATTATGTGCCCCAAGGTGGTGGCTGTTGATGAGTATTATGTGCCCCAAGGTGGTAGCTGTTGATGAAGTATAATGTGCCCCAAGGTGGTGGCTGTTGATGAAGTATTATGTGCCCCAAGGTGGTGGCTGTTGATGAGTATTATGTGCCCCAAGGTGGTGGCTGTTGATGAGTATTATGTGCCCCAAGGTGGTGGCTGTTGATGAGTATTATGTGCCCCAAGGTGGTGGCTGTTGATGAGTATTATGTGCCCCAAGGTGGTGGCTGTTGATGAGTATTATGTGCCCCAAGGTGGTGGCTGTTGATGAGTATTATGTGCCCCAAGGTGGTGGCTGTTGATGAGTATTGCTACATGAGGTGGCAGTGGTAGGTACAGCAAAGCAAGACAAGCACAAGAACACGGAATAAAGAAAGGTCATCCGCTTTTTCTTAGCAGTTACCTGCAAGGATCGGCCGGTCTCGCCATATCAAAAATCTCGTCCATTAGGTCTGGCAGCCTCGGCGGCTCAACGCCGTGCGAACGCAGACGACGCTGCAGGCCGCGGTAGAAATAGTTGACTGACCAGGCGGTGATGGCGCCGCAGCTGTCAATATCAAGGATGCGGAAGAAATAGCTAAGCGACTGGGGAGCGGACCGGCACTCCATGGCCAGACAGAAATCCAGGTAGGCCTGGTAGTCCATCTCGCCATTGAGAGTAACGCAAGTCTGAAACAGCCGGTCCAGAAACGCGTCAGTCAGGGAGCCGGCGCCGTAGCCAGCCAGCTCCGTTTTGCTCAGCAATCCGTTAGCGTCTTTGTCCAGAGCGAGGAACGATCCGTAGAGCCGCAGGGTTTTATAGGCGCTAAACCAGTTGGTTTTGGACGGAGACGAAGTCTCTACTTGCAGCTCGGCGAAATCGTCCAGAAACGAACTGGTCAGAATGTCGAAGATCCGGACGCGACCGGTGCGCAATGGGTCGAGGAAGAAGACAAACTTGCGCACCGCAGTGCAAACGTAGTAGCTGTAAAACAGTTTGTCCAGCTTGCGCAGCTGATACAGCGTTGGTATCAGATTGGTAACGTAGTTCTCCAGATCCGATTCGCTTAGAGACCCGTCTCCGGAAAAGTCGTAAAGCGACAGACAAACTCGAGTCTGCAGCAGCCAAGTCTTCCTGGAGATAAACTCGTATAAGTGATCCGTGCTCACTCTGCCCAGTGGATCGGCCTGCAGCAGCTTGAAGAAGAGACTGGGCGACAGGAGTTTTGAGCACTTCGGCCCGGCAGCTTTGCACACTTTCAAATAATCGAGATAGTTGATGAACCGCTCTCCATCGGCTGAGTCTGGTAGAGTTCGGTGAGCTACAAGCAGGTGCCAGATAGTCTGTTGAGAAAAAATATGCCAATCTATTTTTCATAAGTTTGCACTGCCAAGTCCAATAATTTGAAAAAAAACGCTTTTTTAGAAAATGTGAAGACGGATAGACAAAGAAGGACGGGACGGTAAGAGGCGGAAAGAACAAGTCTCGACAGATGAAATAGTCAAAGTCAAGTCTTCGGAAGAGATCGTCAACTGAAGAGTTATCCATCGCTCCCTTTGTACATCAGTTGCATGACTTGATGGCTCATCTAAAATAGACCAGCCTTTATTGTTTGCCAATATAGGTAGCGCGCACTGGCTCTGCGGTTAAGACCAGCTGGAAACAAGTAAGGATTCATAAACTGGTCCTGGCCAAGCTCACACACGGGCGCAGGTATCCGCAAGATTAATTCACGTGCATTGTGCACGCGATATCTGACTGAGCCCCCCCCCCCTAAAGCATTACAAACCAATTAGGCAATTTTACATCAAACTGCAATCGTCACCTTCAATTCCTCGCTATTCAACAGTTCGCCGCACTTTCTCTGCAGATGAGCAGCCCGAGCCTCTTTGACTAGGCGAGCGCGCAGCTCGGTGCCCAATTCGGTGGTCTGCATTCTGTGCCTGGGCCGGCACAGCGCTGACATGCAGACGTCGGTAGCAGTACGATTAAACAAATCCCCAGCCATCTGCTGGTAGTGCTTGTTAAAGAGCCTGGCCTCCTCCTTAGGATTGACAGCCTTCATCACAGATCTGTTGCCAGCAGCTATCTCTGACGCCATAGCAACCCGTTGAAGACGCAGCTTCAGGCTGCTGCAATCCGTGTAACTGCTGAGTAGTGTCTGAAATTGGTCGTTGCAGCTCACTGTTAAATACTGAGCCAATTACAGAATGAGCCAAGGAACTTCAAAATTAGAAGGATTAGAAAAAAACGTTTAGAACCACATTCACTACTAATATTAACTACTAAAAGTAACATGATAGCGCCGAATACATCTAGTCGAAGGTAAGAAGAAAAAAGAAGAAGTGACTGCTTTGTACGAGTGTCTACTATAATTTTAAGGAAAGGACGAATTACATTATCACGAAAAGCAAAAGACCAACGGGTTCAATACGTTTCCGATTGGTTAGGGCTAAGGTAAGAAAGATTAGGGTTAGCGTTCAACCATAAAAGATTATAGGCTCATGGGGAATTGCTGAGATGTCAAGACGTATGGGGGGAATCGCTGAAATGCTTGGCTCATGGGGGTTGTTGCCAAAGCTCATAGGAGATCTGATATCTTAGGCTAGATAGCTGGCTTTCAGAGTGAATGCATATTTACTTTAAACATAACTTATCTTGAAAAATTAATAAAGGCGATTATACAAAGTCAAAACCTACATTTAGTTTATTCAAAAAAATAATATTTCTTTCCTTGTTGTCGCCCCAACGGGGACGCAGATTGCTAGTTCTCAACAGCTAAAACAGTTCCTCAACGGTTGAGAGCCACACTCGAATACTTGAGATTCTTACCTTCTACTGGCCTGGAGGAAAGAAACAGCTGACTAACTGCTGCCCATAAAACGAGCAAAAGAGCAAGCTTTATGCCGTAATACATTTTGAGCATTCTTAAGGGTACTGTGACTTACATGCCTGCTGTTGTAAAGAGTTCTGTAGCGCTGTTAGGCTTAAAATTTGGGTGGGGCCTGAGTAGTTTTACTGCTTGCCACAAGGAAAAAAACTTCAAGAAGTCTTTGGTTGGGATTGAGAAATTAAGAAGCGAGGCGTGTGCTTGCTTAGTAGTAAAAAGGGAAGACGAGACGCAACAGTCCCTGCGTTGCTGAGCTAAATTCAACGACTCGTGAATCCACTCACAGCCCCCCCCACAGCCCGCGCCAACCCTGATCCGACCCCACCCTGCACAGCTGTGATCGGTGTGTAGGGGAAAATCAATCGGCAGCATCAGGAAGAGGACCAAGTGGGACGTGGAATCGATTTAAGCGCAAGCGCACACAAGGGGCGGTACCCGCATTCTCGGCTGTTCCGACTGCAGGCATTTAAAGTAAACTTGCACAGGGGAAGGCCGGAATGCAATCCAAACGAGGGACGGGCAGGCCAGCCAGCGCCGCAATGACAAGCAACTTCAAACTGGCCAGGCGGTGGCCGCAGAACCCGCCACCAGTGCCTAAAAAGCCCTCAATTGAATTCCAAGAGAAGCAGAGACGCTTCGAGCAGAGAGCGGCAATGGAGGGCCAGCAGCAGACGGCTATTCCGCCACCGCCACCGGGGCCGCCACCACCGCCGCCACCGCCACCAGTAGGGTACAACGATGCAGACCGGTTCTACGTAGCCAGCCCGCCGCCTAGTGAGAACTCGCTAGTTGTCGATCACCAGGAAATGGAGCCGCACCAACAGAAATTCAGCAGCCGGCCAGGAAATGATCCGTTGAATTCGGCATGGTTGAGCAAGAAATTGGACAAGATAGACGAGAAGCAAAAAGATTCGGCCAAATTGCCGACGAACGCACAGACGGACACAAAAGACCTGCCAAACAATGAAGAGAATCGCAGGCGAAAGATGGAAGAACAATTGGGCGATTTGAAGGCCGAGAACCGAGCCAAAACACGCGAGTTGAAGACCAACAAGTACATCGAGAACGAAATGAACAGGAAACTTAAAACTGCAGATGATGCCTACGTGTTGCGTCATACTGTGAAGGACAAGGACCGGCTCATCAACAATCAGGAGAAGATAATTGCTGAGCTCACTGCAGAAAATGCTAAATTAGCAGAAGACCTTGCCGAGCGAGACCGGCAGGTTTTTCAGCTGCAGTCCGAAGTCGACAACCTAGACAGGGTTATAGTAGCCAAGAAGGCACTCAAGGAGGCTGAGCGGTTGCAAGCAGTGGGCGAAGATTTGGACAAGGCAAAGGACGATCTGGCAAATGCAAACTTTGAAATCGAAACGGCTAGAAATGAGTTGAAGAATGTTCAGAGTGTTGTCGCTAGAAAAGACAGAGAAATAAAAAGCAAAAATGATCATATCGAACAGCTGACAAAACAGCTGACTCAAGCGGAAACTAAAATTGCGGGATTAGAGAACGAAAAATTAGTGGCCGACAACCACAGCAAAGCAGCTAATCGAGAGGCAAAGCTTCTTAAAGAGCAAAATGATAAACTAGTGGACTTCAAAGAGCGATGCAACAACTTGGAGGAAGAAAATGCGTACATGGCCGAAGCTATTCGAACACTAGAAGCCAAAATACTGCAGCTAGAATCTATCAAACATGACAAGGAAGTGCTTGATGACCTAGTGCACGACTTGAAGTCCGCGCTGAAGGATAAGAACCAGATTGCCAAGGACAGGCGTAATCTGATGATTGAAACGCAGCAGCTAAGAGACCTGCTTCGAGAGAAAACTGTAGATGAGGAAGCCTTGCAGAAGGAGCTATACAAGCTAAAGGGTGTGCTAAGCGAGCTGGAAAAAGAGAACAACTTTTACAGAGACCTGGACGTCGACTTTCGACGACTCAAACAAAAATACGAGGAGATAGAAAGAGAACGGTTCAAGAACGAGCTGGTACTGGCAAAACTGAGGCCGAGAGTTGAGCGGCTTCAGAATCGCTGCAAAGAAAAGGACGACCTCATACGCAGACTAGCTAATGAGCTTAGATCAGGTGGCGATCGTTATCCAAGGGACCTGCTACAAGAGGCTGATAGGAATCAGAACAGCGCACTGAATGACTATATCGACATGGACGACTACCTGGACGGCGAACCACTATCCGCTCAAGTGAGACGATCTAGGGATAGGCGTCCGCACGCAAGTGCTCATGCTCAACGATCTCCGATGGCGGCATACGAACCCGCCAAAGGCTCGCGAAAGGCTTCAAAATCGCCGTCGCGAGGGTATGAACAGGATCGAGCACCATCGCGGCCGCCCGAAAGATACAGCTACGGCCAGCAGCAACCGGAACGCCACTTTCCTAGTAGAGAATTTCCCGAAACTGAAGAGCCGAGAAGAGCTCAACACCAGCAGAACAGCCAACAACCAACAAGTAGTGGTAGAGATCCACAGAGAAACGGAGAAAATTATGATAATCCGGCCAGACAGCAGCCCCAAAGAAAGGAGCACAGCAATTCTAGACTCCCGCCACCAACCGCTTGGGAGATTCCCAGAAACGAGAGTTCTCCACAAAATGTTCCAGAAGCCAGGACAAACGATGGAGTCTACGAGGAAACAATTCGACCAACAAAAAGAGAAGACGAAGAGGCCAGGAAACAACCTCGAGGTTACGATCCGACTCGCCTAGCCGATAGGGACGATCCGCATCAATACGCGCGCGAACAGCCAGTTCGTCAGTATCCGAATCATTCGGAGCCTAATGCGCAACCAGGTGCTTACGAACCTTCAATACAACGCGGTTATCAAGAACCGAACCAGAGAGACGCGGAAGGTGGTCGGAAGCCTGATTTGACCCGCAATGAGACGTACCCCGTGCTGGACCAACGGCAGTCTCCGGTGGACAACGGCAGAATGCCTTATTCGGCAGAAAAATCTCCGGCATACCAGGAACTACATCAACCGAACGAACACAATCAGCTGTTGGATCATCAAAACCAGCATCAGCAAGCCATACCGCAGCACATGGATCCTCCTGTGAATGTACGAGCCCAGTATGTGCCGGACAGCGGCAACCTACAAATAGAGTGGGACATCCCTGCGCTTGACGAACTAGACAGGAGTAATGGAGTTGTAGTGGCTGGCTACAAAATCTTCGTTAACGGCACGGAGCAGCAGCCCGTGGTGAGTTCTCGCGTCACCAAGTCTATTGTGCCGAGATCAGCATTGGGCGAAGTGGACGTCAATGCGCTTAGAATAAGCGTGCAATCTTACAGCTACGACGGAGATACCTCGGACAAGGCCAACATAAGCGTGCCGCCTCCGTCTCCACGCCCGGTGGTGGAAAACAATAGTGAACAACAACGCGAGCCAACACCAACAGCCCCGTTGACTGTGGAGGTAGAGCAACCGACCCAGCATCAACCGGCCAACAATGATCCACCGATGGACAGCAACAAGCCAACGAATCAAGATCCTTCTAGTGACAGGCCAGCATCTCCTGAGCAGCAGCAACAGCAGAAGCAGCCGGTGTCATCGGCTGAGGCACCCGAAGAAGACCGTTTCCGCACGCGCGACAACTCGCCAGCAGGCGCGGCCGCTCGTCTAGGCCTCCCGCCACCGTCTCCGCAGTCGTTCGTGCGCAAGGCGCTGTACGACTACCAGCCTAGTCAGCACTCGCCATCCACGTTTCCTCCATTCGAGCTGGAACTGCACCGGGGTGACGATGTCCAAACCTTTGGACCGGTCAGGCCGGACGGGATGTACAATGCGGAGGTGAACGGCAAGAGAGGACTGGTGCCAGCGCAGTATCTGAAGCTCAACTAGACTAATGGTATGCGAGCCTACAGTAAGAAAGCTTTGAAAGAAAGAAATCAAGGAAGATATCGAGTTAACAATAAATCACATTTCTTTCCTATTAAAGTACCCAAAGTCTTCCATTGTTAACGAATTCCCTCTCTTATAGCTACCTGGCTAATATTAATATTTTTATGAATGCATGCATGCCAGTGAAATTTTATAATTGTGGCGGTACAGTTTCTCAGCAGCTATTGGTACGGGTTGTACAGTAGCGGCACTTCATACCGTACGATGCCAAGCCGTAAAAGCAGCGGTGCTGCTAAGCTATAAGCCCAGTTTCCTACTCACTGTTTTGTGCATTACCTCACTGTCTAGAATGGTAAATAATGCTTTAATATATCAACGCTTAGCCTATGTGAAACGATATTATTTTACTCATTTATTTAAGGTAAAGTTTGCAGAATTATACTTTTTTATTTAATAGTACAATCGATTATATAATAAATAAACGCTACATTTGTTAAGAGTACCTTGTTATTAATATTTTCTATTTTATTATTTACTAAAAGTAAACCAAACTGTAAACAAGAAACTAATAATATTAAGACTTGATTACAAGTGATTAAGTAAAAACACATGAAAGATGGATTCGATCAAAATTGGCGTAGCATGCATGCGTGTTTATTTGGTGTATTTTGTTGACAGATCAATCTACAATAGCTCGGTTAATAACGGTAGTATTTTTAACCCTAGAGCGATGGATGTCCTATTCTATGACATTAAAATGTTCAAAGCAGGAACCACCCAAGTAAAGACGGGAAACCTCCTTTCTTGGAAAGTTTTAGGAGGCAGGCTTTTCCGAAAAAATACACTACGGAGATGGAAGTTTTCATTTTTTCAGCACAAAAATTGTGTTATTGCTTTCGGTAGGAGGCAGACCTAATGTTTTTCTTTTGATATGTTTTGCCTTTCTTATAGCTCTATTAATATTCATATTTTGTTCAGGAAATTAGCGTACTATGTTAATTTTTATTCTTTGTACATTCCCTGTACCCAGAAATAATAAAAACGCATGGCACAGATCGACTCTTAACTTTGGTTTCATAAATCTATTTTATCATCTGTTACACGTATTGTTACACAGTCAGCTAAGAATGAAAAAATTGATTCATAAAACCAATGAGCTGAACCGAACCGAATCGAAAGCAATAAAAATTTTTGTGCTTAAAAAAAGAAAACTTCCTATCTCCGTAGTGTATTTTTCGGAGAAACGAGGTTTATCGTCCTTCTAAGGACTTGAGCAGTCCTTGATTCGAAAGTGTAGAAAGAAAAGCTAAACACAAAATTGCGGTTAACATTGAGTCAACTAGACAAAGACGTCATTTTTTCGGCAATACGAACCGACCGTGCCGGTTTACTTCGGGTTCGCCTAGCGCCTTTGGCGGCGTTGGAAACCTCGCCAATAGCGCGTTGATCTGCGGCGCCGCCAGCCTGCCGCCAACGCTGCGGCCAGTTTCCGGTTTCTTAATCAGCTCCTTTCGTCGGCGTCGTTTCGCTTCTTCAACTTCTACGCAGCGTTGGAAGGTGCCAATCTGAGCTGTGCACCTGCGCTGGTTGTAGTCGGCGCCGTTGAGGCACTCCAATAGGCTGAGCATCTCGTTCACGCAGACGGCTCGGAGGCCTTTCTCGCCGCGGCCGGAAACGACGTTTCTCAAAGCTGGATGGCGGAGGAACACCGTCGGAAAGGTGCGGGCGATGTCCTCGCGTACGGCTTTGGACAGCGGCTTTGTGTCGATGCTGACATTCTGCAGCTCCTCTTCTTGCCGCTGCTGCTGCTTCTGACTACTGGCTGGCATGCCAGCACCAGTAGCATTTGTAGCAGCGGTCTGTTCAACAGTCTTCTTTAACAATTTGCTTCCAGCGCTAGCGGCCGCTTTGCCGCCAGAAGATGCTGCGGAAGACATCCGGGATTTGTATTGGTCTGACTGGATTGAGGATGCGGCAGCTCGGGCTGGAATGCGCAATGGGATGAATTTGTCCATGATCCCATCACTCACTAGTTAAATATTATTTAACGTAAACGAGCAAAGTGGATTAGAATTCAAAACACACAAATATGACACAAAACAATGAAACTATTGATTCGCACAAGTTAGTCCATAATTTTACAGTAATCAGTCTTTCCTAGATCTACAATCCCCACAATACACAGTCCATACATCTACAATCCCCACAATACACAGTCCATATATCTACAATCCCCACAATACACAGTCCATATATCTACAATCCCCACAATACACAGTCCATATATCTACAATCCCCACAATACACAGTCCATACATCTACAATCCCCACAATACACAGTCCATAGATCTACAATCCCTCAATACACAGTCCATATATCTACAATCCCCACAATACACAGTCCATAGATCTACAATCCCTCAATACACAGTCCATATATCTACAATCCCCACAATACACAGTCCATAGATCTACAATCCCCTCAATACACAGTCCATATATCTACAATCCCCACAATACACAGTCCATACATCTACAATCCCCACAATACACAGTTCATAGATCTACAATCCCCACAATACACAGTCCATAGATCTACAATCCCCTCAATACACAGTCCATATATCTACAATCCCCACAATACACAGTCCATACATCTACAATCCCCACAATACACAGTTCATAGATCTACAATCCCCACAATACACAGTCCATAGATCTACAATCCCCTCAATACACAGTCCATATATCTACAATCCCCACAATACACAGTCCATACATCTACAATCCCCACAATACACAGTCCATAGATCTACAATCCCTCAATACACAGTCCATAGATCTACAATCCCCTCAATACACAGTCCATATATCTACAATCCCCACAATACACAGTCCATACATCTACAATCCCCACAATACACAGTCCATAGATCTACAATCCCTCAATACACAGTCCATATATCTACAATCCCCACAATACACAGTCCATATATCTACAATCCCCACAATACACAGTCCATATATCTACAATCCCCACAATACACAGTCCATATATCTACAATCCCTCAGTTTGACACTTAAATCGTTTAAAATTGTTTGATAAATTAAAGAAATAAATTTAAACGGACTCAGAAAAAATTAATTTGCGAAATGCTTAGCAAACAAGGCAATGTGTATTTTTTGCTTGAGCAGACAAAAATTACGTCATAATTAAGTGACCTGACACTCGTGACTGCATAAATCCACTATACTAAGAAGCAAACAAACTTGAATTTTAGAGTTTGCTGTTTAATTAATTGTGCTGACTAGCGAACTCAAGAAACAATTCGTACAGGAAGATATTCTCTTCTAGGAGAAGCTCCCCAGCGCGAAGAGCGGTGCGGCTTCGCTTCAGGGTCTCCAGCTGCTCCCGTTCCGGCGGCGTCAGTAGCTGAGCAGCCTGAGCTCGTTGCTCGCTCAGCTCGGCCGATGCGTCCGAGTTCCCGGCCGAATCGGCGGCCGAGATTTGAGCATCGAGATTTTTTAACAGCTCTTTGACGCGCTGCCGCTTGTCCAGCAGGCGCCGGTTGGTGGCCACCTCGGCAAGGCGGCGGGTGAGCAGCCGGTCCTGAGCAGTGAGGGGCGGTTGAGAAGGGGCGACTCTTTGTGCCGAATTGAGTAGCTTAAAGTGAGAATCTTTGAGAGACTGAGTAGCTTGAAGTGAGATTCTTTGAGAGACTGAGTAGCTTAAAGTGAGAATCTTTGAGAGACTGATTAGCTTAAAGTGAGATTCTTTAAGAGACTGAGCAGCTTAAAGGGAGATTCATTGAGAGATTGAGTAGCTTAAAGTGAGATTCTTTGAGAGATTGAGTAGCTTAAAGTGAGATTCTTTGAGAGACTGAGTAGCTTAAAGTGAGATTATTTAAGAGACTGAGAAGCTTAAAGTGAGATTCCTTGAGAGATTGAGTAGCTTAAAGTGAGATTCTGTGAGAGATTGAGTAGCTTAAAGTGAGATTCTTTGAGAGACTGAGTAGCTTAAAGTGAGATTATTTAAGAGACTGAGAAGCTTAAAGTGAGATTCCTTGAGAGATTGAGTAGCTTAAAGTGAGATTCTGTGAGAGATTGAGTAGCTTAAAGTGAGATTCTTTGAGAGACTGAGTAGCTTAAAGTGAGATTCTTTGAGGGACTGAGTAGCTTAAAGTGAGATTCTTTGATACATTGAATATGTTGTGAATTCGTAACTCAATGTATTTGCCCTTACTGTAGTCTCTCTCTCTCTCTCTCTCTCTCTCTCTCTCTCTCTCTCTCTCTCTCTCTCTCTCTCTCTCTCTCTCTCTCTCTATCTCTCTCTCCCTCTGCCTAAATTAAAACGATTTTAAGTATTTCGGCTTGGCCTAGGTGACATCATACAAGCCCGTTACCTGATAAGTGTGCATGTTGAGCAGCAGTTTCCTGGTTGTCTGCTCTAAATTAACGTGAAACAAATAGTAGGCGGTGTTTGGCCGGGGGTTCATGAAGTCGGCGGCCCGGCTGAGCTCGGCGCAGTGGACGAAGCCATCAACCAGCAGGCGGTAGAGCAGCTCCTTGCAGTCGCGGCCGCCGATCAGGACGTGCGACTCCAGCTCTGCCTGGGTGAGATTCGGCTCCTCGGACAGCGCATTGAACACTCGGACGGCCTTGTCGCCGAGGCGTTGGCGAATCACCGCGGCTACGGACTGGCGAGTGAGGCTGAAAATGGCGCGCCTGAACAGAATGCGGAACTGGCCGCCCGCTGCGCCCGACTGCCGCTCAATGAAGCCGTCTTCTGCCAGGCTGGACAGGTGCTGGTCCAGCTGGGCGGGGAGGCAGGTGAAAATGTTGATAGATAATAGATAAAAGACAGACAGACAGACAGACAGACAGACAGACAGACAGACAGACAGACAGTCAGACAGAAAGACAGACAGACAGACAGACAGACAGACAGACAGAAGTCAGTCAGACAGACAGGCAGACCAACAGACAGGCACAAAACATTCTCACCCCAGATCTGGCATCGCCGGCAGCGGAGGCGGCCAACTGGGCCACAATGTCGGCATGTGCCAACACCTCGGACTCGGCGGACTGCGCGTGACCCAGCCGGACCCTCTCGTCCACAATGTCCAGCATGGCGGCAAGCACGCGGCTCGCCTGGGCGCCGAGAACGGACGCCGCGGCCCTGGTGAGGATCGAATCGCGCCAACGGAATCGGAGCTGCTGCGCGTTGGCCGAGAATTCCTGCGCTGCCTCCTCGGGACGACGGGCGTCGGCAACTGATGTGGTCTCGGCGGCGACTCGGGGGCGCTTGGCAGGCGGTTCCTGTTGTGGGGGACCGGGATTTGCACCGGGACTGTTACTGGATTCTCACCTGGCATCTCTCTCTCCTTTGGCATTTCTCTCACCTGTCATCTCTCTCTCACCTGTCATCTCTCTCTCTCCTGTCATTTTTCTCTCACCTGGCATCTCTCTCACCTGGCATCTCTCTCTCCTGTTATATCTCTCTCTCCTGTTATCTCTCTCACCTGTCATCTCTCTCATTTAGCATCTCTCTCACCTGGCACCTCTCTCTCTTACCTGGCATCTCTCTCACCTGTCATCTCTCTCACTTGGCATCTCTCTCTCCTGGCATGTCTCTCACCTGGCATCTCTCTCACCTGGCATCTCTCTCACCTGGCATGTCTCTCACCTGGCATGTCTCTCACCTGGCATGTCTCTCACCTGGCATGTCTCTCACCTGGCATCTCTCTCTCCTGTTATCTCTCTCACCTGGCATGTCTCTCACCTGGCATCTCTCTCACCTGTCATCTCTCTCACCTGGCATCTCTCTCTCCTGTTATCTCTCTCTCTCCTGTTATCTCTCTCACCTGGCATCTCTCTCACTTGGCATCTCTCTCACCTGTCATCTTTCTCTCACCTGGCAACTCTCTCTCACCTGGCATCTCTCTCACCTGGCATCTCTCTCACCTGGCATCTCTCTCTCTCTCTCACCTGGCATCTCTCTCTCACACTTGGCATCTCTCTCACCTGTCATCTCTCTCATTTAGCATCTCTCTCACCTGGCACCTCTCTCTCTTACCTGGCATCTCTCTCACTTGGCATCTCTCTCTAGTCTCTCACCTGGCATCCCTTTTTCACCTTGAATCTCATTCCCATTTGCCATTGATCCATACATCAATGTTTTCCATCTTTTTCCCCTTTGGCATCATACATGCGCAACAGTTGGCCGAGTCGGCCGATCTGGCCGACTGATTTGATAGCCAACCAAGATAAGTCGCAAAAATGCCCACCCAAATAGATACCCAAGTAGTACTAAGTAGATGATGAAGCATTTTGCCTTAATAAGACAGTCATAGTTACTCCTGCCGTTTACCCAAAGTTGCATTAATTTTGCTTTAGGGTTTCTTTTACATGTAAGTCGCATTTTTGGCCAACAACTACGTCACATTTTTGTTAAAACTAAGTTGAACGGCTGACTGAATTTTGGAGGTTGCGATTGTATGTTTGGCATCCCACTGTCAACAATCCAATCCTACAGGGCCAACAAAAACAGTTTTTTAAATTGATTTTCCGCACACACCAGCGACTCGTCGGACAGTTTAACAGCCGGCCCCAGCGACTCTCGAATATGTCGAAGAGCGGCCTCTCGCTCAGCCCGACTCAACGGGGCGAACGGCTTTTCAACGCGATAAATCTTGCTGCTGCCAATGACGTCATCATCTTCGAACTCGTCGTCGTCTTCGAGACGGCCGCCGCTGCCACATCCGCTGTTGTCAGCAACTGGCAGCGGGGGGACAACGGAGCCGCGGCGTTGAATAAATCGCAGCTCCAACAGGCTGGCGAAGGCGTTCAATGCGCGCAGTCCGGGATCCACGGCGGCTGGTGCCGCTGCGGCGCTAGAGGAAGTTTCATCCTCCTCCTCGGCAAGTCGCTTAGCAACGGTTGCTAGGCAGGCTAGGAGGCCCAGCCGGCCAGAGTACAGCAGCTCCTCGATGACCAGCTCGGCAGCGTGGCCCAGCTGAGTTCGAGTCAGGCAGAGAAAAGCTGGAGCTCGATTCAGCACTCGAACTTGCGCCCAGTTGATCGAATATTCAATGGCTGAGTCTTTGCGTCGACTCAAAACTAGCAGGTCGTGCGTGAGCAGCAGAGTCAGGCACTGTTGCACCTGGTTAAATATTTGTTTGAGTGGATTGAGGCTAAGCTAACGATCAGTATATACCTGTATGATAGATTACCACTGTAACCAAAATTTTCCCATATCCATATTCATGACTAATCAGTTTCCTATTACTTGCCTTTACTTTATTATCATTCTCTACATAGCACCCAATGTGGGGCTATATTTCACTATAATATAGTAAGGAAATATAGAATAATAGCAATAGCTTAATCTATCACTCATTAATTGTCTCATTCATTTATTTGTGCAAGAAAATGGATGGGACTGCACTGCATTCATCTTGACTTTAGCCACCACCAATTACACAATGTGCACATGGCATAAAAATCTTTGTTGCTTGAAACTGGTTCCAATAGATCTATAAGTCTTAGCTATTGAATTGAATGGCTAATATTATTAGACATAGGAATTGTGTTCCTATAAACATATCCATATTTATATATTCTACCTAAAAGATTAGTTAAGAATAAAAAAACAGTTTGTTATATTGGTTTGACACTTTATAATGACATTTTTTAATTTTCAAATAGGTTTTTTTATAAAAAATGATGTTATATATTTATGTTAACATCAAAAGACATTAAAAGGATACAAATATAAGATAACAAAAGATATTGTCATCCTAATAAAACCTAGCTAGAATCTCTAGATATTTTTTTTAAAGTTTTTCTCTATGAAATAGTAATTTTTCAGTTTCTACTAGTTTATATTAGCTTTTTATTGTGTACTATGTGTATTATGTGTACTTTTAGATATTTGTATACATATTTCTTAATGCTTTTTAAAGTTAGGCCTATGTATTTACAAAAAACCAAGTTTTATTGAAATTTGCCTTTTTGCATACATATGATAATGCCAATGCCAGCAATGATAAGTCATGGGATCCTTGTTAAAACCTTATTGAAATTTTTAATCAAAATGATATAAATAGTTATGAAAGAATAATTTTTTTTAACTTTTAAGAAATCTTGTAAATAGATATCTCAATATGAAATTGTGGCAATCTTTTAGTGTGTTTTGTGATATTATTTTTGAGTTTGAAATGCTGCGTCAAGGTAGTAAAATAGCAGAAAAAGATAGGATATAAAATAGAGTCTAATGAGTAACAGTAACACTTAAGGGGCAGAAAACAGAGTTACAGAGGATAATAATGTGCTACCCAATATAGCATAGCACCAAATGCTATGCCAGGGTATAGGTGGCACCACAAAAACTGTAAGACTGTGTTTGCCAAGAGGTGGTACTTGGCTAGCCCCCTATTAGAATAAGTTTCAAAAACCCGCAGACACGCGACACGGGTACCAAAATTATGCCCTCAAAAGCACAATGCGACACCAAATTTTGTTGACTGGGGGGAAGGGGGGATGACGTGGCAACGCGGCGACATAACACCACCCGCTGAAGACTCCACCACAACGCGACACTGAAAATTTTTATAATGCGACGGACATGTATCCGTGATTTGTCAGCTTATTCCAATAGGAGACTAGCCAGTTAATAGTCGAGCAGGTATCCCATGTTGCCTTGTACATATCACACAGAAGAAAGGCCTAGATTGTTAGAATGTTAGATTCAGCAGTTCTGCATCTTGTTTGGTGGCACAATAAAATTTGGTACTGCTGGTCGACCAGCCATGTTAAAGAAATTTGTGTAAATATGAGAGCAAGAGTCTAAGTGAAGTCAGTTAAATTAGAATGTCTTTAACAATACTATTTTGCATCTCTTTTGGCCATAGACATCATTTTCTAGCATGTTATTACGTTGCAGCACTAATTCAAACTCAAAAATAATATTGCGAAACAAACTGGAAGATTGCCAAAAATTTCTTAATTGAAATAATATTTCAATTTTCTAAGATTTTTAAGCCCCTAGGCATACTTTACAAGACTCAGTTTAGCTTAATAGTGCATTAAAAATAGGCCTGACAATAATAAAAAATTAAAAAGCTATTTCATTTGATTATAACTAGGCCTAGATAGGCCTATGTACAAATTTATAATAAATATATATATAATTTAAAATACTAGCTTACCATTTGTAAAACTTGATTGTTTGTGCTCATAGTTTCAAATGCAAGAGATGGGATACTTTTTTCAAAGTATTTTAAAATTTTTAAAGATGATGAATGTGCAAGATTTTCTGCTGGGAAAAATGAGACTTTGCCACTTGGTAGCCTAAACTGCTGCATAATCATTTGTAGTGTTGATTTGCTATTTTTGCTAATGTAGAGAAAGACTGCAGCAGTTTCAGGGCTAAAGTGGACCCTTAAAAACGAGGTAATTTGATCAACAGCACTAACTGCCATAGTTATTTTTTGCTAGGGCCTATCCTAAATCCCAATTCTAGGCCTACACCAATTTATTTATGACTATGGTAGGGCCTAGCTTAACTCGCTTAATATAATTTTTTAATTTCCAATAAGTCTAAGTCCTACATAATGTATTTGATGTATTCTTAAATCCTAACCTAACACTTTGTACATTTGTATTATATTATGACTAATGTTATATGCAAATTTAATAAACGAGCAATCACTCATTAAAAACGATTACATGACCACAACTCCTACTCATTTTTTACTTGACGGAACTAATATTCGACAGAGCAACATGTCAAGCCGTTTTGTTGGTTTTAAGTCTCGTTTATTTTGCTAAAGTTGTTAAACCAAAAAATACG
The DNA here is from genome assembly GCA_002269645.1 of Macrostomum lignano. Classification (NCBI taxonomy): domain Eukaryota; kingdom Metazoa; phylum Platyhelminthes; family Macrostomidae; genus Macrostomum; species Macrostomum lignano. Next base: position 180,219 of record NIVC01000665.1, read on the forward strand.
AATTACTTTTGAAAGTCATTTACATTTTTTACTATGCGTTTGCGATAAACTTTGTTTAAACGGACTGTTGTTTACAAAGGATGCAGGCAACAACGTCTAAAATTCAACATGAAAAATTTGTTCACTTTGTTCACACCAGCTAACTGTGCAGAGCGGCTGTTCTCGAAGCAAATTATGAATTCGAAAAATAACTAAAGGTAAGAAAAAATAAATATAAAAATTCATTTTAGGGAAATCTCTGGGTGGAATCGCCATGGCGCTTACTATTACATGTTTTAGAACGGCATTTAAGTACAATTTGGAATCCATACTTTAGAGGCGCTAACTCTTCAAAAATGTTTTTTTATTCCCGGAGCTCGGAATAGTAATAGGTCTTAATTACTATATAGCTTAAGTTTGACTTTCCAAGTTTCCATTAAGTTTCATTTCTGCGACCTCATGCAGCCATGTTCATATAATATTTCATGGCTATTAAAACATTCCAGGTTGCCAGAAACTCCAGAATTCATAAGATCGATTTGATATGGATAATCATCCAATGTATGTTTCTCTTTCTTGAACAACGAATATTTATTAAAAATTATGTAACCTTTGCTTTGTAGTTACACGCCTTTTATTTATTTATCTTGTTTTTGTATCCGTACTGCGAGCTATCTTATTTTCTCTCACAGGAACTGCTTCAATGCAAAACAAAATCATAATAAAATTCGACTTGTACAAGTCAAATTGATCTGAAGCAGTTTCAGTTGCAGCTCTGATTATTTTATTCACTAGACCAGCCACGGTACATTAATTATTTATTATTTAATGTCGTGTTACAAACTATACAAAACACCTGCTTGATGCACATTAATCACAACCCCAAAGATCTATCTAAATTGCGCGCTATCTACTAACAAGCAGTCATCGATGCTATTGATTGGATTGATTTTCTATGATTATTTTTACTCGTTTGTACAGAATATCGATTGAAATCTTAATTGATTCACTTTAAATTTTTATTGCACAAGCAAATTCGAATTTATCTTTCTATTGGTATTTTGACGAGAAGTCCGGTTTGAGTAGCTTAAATTGTTTACGTAAAAATGATTCTCACATATTAAATTGATAAAATAAAGAGGGAAACGAACAGAAATGCAGGTGCCGAGTGCAGATGCAGATAACAGTTTAGCTAGCTCGCAGCAAATCGAGGAGAAAACACTGGCAAAGTCAAAAGAATAGCTAAGGGAAGAGCACAGCTCAGGTTAGAGGAGCAGTACTCAGCTAAAACTGGAAGGACTGCATAAAATAGTTTTAAAAAACCACTGCATGAAATATTTTGCCCTCCATTCCGAGCAGCACCCTGCTGGAGCGGAACGGCAGTTTCTACCCATCAGTGGAGCCCAGCTGGTCGCAGCAAGCAGCAGCAGCAGCCGGCAGAGACCTGGATTATTCACCGTACGCCAGGGCCGCTCCGGCGGCCGCCGCTCGTGTGGACGAATTCGACCTGATCCGGGCGAGTCACGTGCTCACAAGGCCGCCACCGGCTCCGGGTGGGCTGCACCAGCACCGCGGCATGATGATTAGCCGGCCGCGGTCGCCAGCGGTCTCGTTGGGCAGCCTGCAGCAGCAGCAGCAGGTGAACCGGAGAAGCGGTTCGGCACCGTCGCTGAAACGGAAAGCGCCGCCGCCGTATGCAGGTGAGGCTCGAGTCAATAACTGATTGGCCTGTCTGGCAAATTTCATCTCCACCTGAGCTGGCTCATCTCAGCTCATGGGATTTTGCATCGGTATCGATAAGTCTCTTAGTGATTGAGAGGCATGGCGGGCAGTGGACGCTTGTGGCAAAGGCTCTGGACCAGTTCAGGGGTCCAGAGGGCAAGATGCTCACGGGTTCGTAGATCTCATCCAAAGCCCGAGATGATGCAGCTTATTCTTGTTAAAGGCTGGGCATTGGCAGACAAAATGCTGGGAATTTTTATTGTCTAGGCCGCAGAAGGGGTCAAGTTCGCTAATGAGGTTTGCACAGAGGAGGTATCACTAAGCCACTGAAAAGCAAAGGACAAATGAGTCACTCTGTCTCACTCTGCTCCATTCTGGTAAAATGAAAATTATAGCGAATGTTATCCATCTTTATCGAATGCCCTGCATCGAAGTGCGCCAGTCTTCAAAATGTTTTTTTGGGAAACGCGGCACAGATTAAAAAAAAACGCATCCAATTATTTTTCGGCTATCCGCAGAGCGAGTGTCCACAAACCCGCGCATTGACGCGGGCTTCGGCCCCGACCCCAAGGCAGCCTCCCCCCTGGCCGGCTACTCCGCCCTGTGCGATCCCCATCTGGTGGAATACTTCGATCGTAAATTTGCTAGCGCAGCCGGTGGCGCCGTGCAGGTGTGCTCGACTAAGCGCGAGTTCGGTCGACACGGCGAAGCTGAGCATATTGGCCTGCGGCCGAGATCCAGGTGAGAATGGTTGGACCAATTCCTTAACTTTGATCCATAGTACGCTCGGATTCAGGTGTGTGCAGGGGACCGTTTGTACAGTGCTGAGACTGTGGAGGGTCGCAACTTGCATCCTGTAGCAGTGTCAACTAAGCTGAGCTGGCTTAACTTTCCACTCACTCACTCACGATGGCTGCAGTTGGCTAGTGACCCATTCTGAGTACTACACGATTCAGGATCTCAATTCTCAACTGAATCCAGTTCTAGATGCTGTGTCAAAATTTCTGGCTTAGGTCTGCTTACCAAAAATAATCAAGCTCAGTAAACAGCGTCTCTTGGTTGTTCTTTAACCATCGAACAACTTTCGATGCGACAGCCAGCACCGCTGTACACCATGTGCTAGTGTGCCTTCCAATGTGTCTGTTAGCGTGATCAGGGGTCAGCAGAATGACTGCGTGCCTCCTTGCTGGCTGTGAGTCAGCTTGACCATCTAACAAACCAACCATAAAACTGCCACCCGCATGCAGATCGGAGGCGCTGATCCGTCGCGATTTCACCTACAAGGTGTCCGTCACCACCAGCGACGCCAATGGTTCCGGCACGGACGCGCCCGTCTACTTCGCCATGCGCGGCACCCTGGGCCTGATGCCGCGGCGTCGGCTGGCCAAGAAGACTTCAACAGCCAAGCGGGCCCGATTTCGATTCAGTCGAGGCTCGACTCAGACGTTCCGATTTAACCTGCCAGATCTGGGCGATCTGGAGTCCGTGTCTATCGAGGTAGCTTTTCCTAGCATCCTACCGCACTATTAGTGCGGTGCAAAATACTACTTAATGAGCAGCTTACATTGTACGTCTAAAGGGGTTGCTGGCTCCCGCTATTTGTTTGAAAGGCGGTGAGGCCGTAGTCAGAAGGGCGGTAGTCAGTCCAGATCACGTTCAGTATACCTAACTACAAGCGTAAACCTAACTAATGAGGTTCTGTTGTTTTCGCAACGCACTGGCTATAAAGCTGACCAATTATTAGTCACTATGCGTGTACGCTCATAGATAGTCATAAAAAGCATTAAAAGTCGTCGAGCTAATACAGTAGAAGCAAGGATACAATATCAAGGTAGAAGCTAGGTGCATGGTACAGCATTCGCAGTGCATTCGCAGTGCATTGGCATCAAGATAACGAATTAATTCTCTCAATTTGACTCGCCAGCACACCGGCATTGAGGAGCGGGACAGCTGGCTGCTGCAGAGCATCGAGGTCACCAACCTGCAGACAAAACGCAGCTGGATGTTCCTCAACAACCACTGGCTCTCGCTCTACAAAGAGGACGGTCAAACTTGTCGGGAACTATTTGCTGTGCGCTGCACGAAGACCAGCTACGAGGTGGTGGTGGTCACCGGGGACCAGGAGGGCGCAGGCACGGACTCGCAAGCCTTCATCACAATCTACGGTCGGACGGGCATCACCAGGAAGCTGGCCCTGAAGACGCCAGACAACGAGAATCCGGTGTTCCGTCGCAACTCAACGCAACGCTTCGTCCTGAATGCTCCCTGCGTTGGTCCACTGAAGAAAATCCGCGTCCAGCACGACGAGTCCGGCCGGTCCACAGACTGGTTCCTCGACCGCGTGGTCGTGTCCGACCTGAAGCACCCCAAGTGGAAGTATCATTTCGCCTGCGGCCAGTGGCTGTCAAGACGTCACGGCGACGGCCAAGTGGTCCGCGAACTCGCTGGCGGCAAGGACCCGACGTCGGTGCCGAAGGCTACCACCTTCCGGGTGACGGCTTTCACGGCCAACAAGCCGGGCGCGGGGACGGATGCCGACGTCTTCATCAAGCTGTTTGGCGAGTCCGGAGTGTCGAACGACTACCAGCTGAAAGTGCCTGTGTCCAACAAGAAGCCCTTCGGTCGGGGACAGGTGCGTTTACAAGCGATTGGCATGTTTAGGACAGACCTGGACTGGTCCTTATTTCACCTTTTCTGGTAATGCTTTCATCCTCACTGGAAGACCAAAAACTGTTATCGATGAGACAAAATGAATCAAATATGAGCCGCCAAGCTCAAAAATCGTGGGTTCTTTTGATTGAATTAAAACATTGACTGCAACCATTCGGCTCATTATTGAAACTGTTTATAAAGATCAATGTCCTCGAGTCAACTCTAATTTATTTCATCCCCAAAACCGCGTCACACCGCCAGGTGGATGAGTTCATGTGCAAGGGCCGTCAGCTGGGCCCCCTCAGCAAAGTTCGAATCTGGCACAACAACCTCGGCTTCGCGGCCTCCTGGTACCTCGACAAGCTCATCATTGACGACTTGGCCTTGTCCAAGGTGTACGAGGTGCCCTGCTATCAGTGGTTCTCCCAGTCGGAAGGCGACCACAAGCTCTGTCGCGATCTTCCCGTTCGAAGCGGCGGTAGCGGTCTCGGGCCCTACAAAGAGGGCTCGGATGTGTCTTATGACATCCGTGTGAAGACGAGCGACCGGAAAAACGCCGGCACGTCTGCTCGCGTCTACATCGTTCTGCACCGCGACAGTAAGAAGGCCAAAAAGCCGAAGCGAAGCGACAAGATCTGGCTGAAGTCCGGCAAGTTCGACCGCGGCAGCATCGACCGATTCGCCATCACGCTGCAGGACATGCTGTCGCCAGTCACCAAGCTGGACATCGGGCACGACAACAGCGGCGTGGGGCCCGGCTGGCACCTGGAATCGGTTTGTGCATTTTATGGGATCTTAGAAACTGATGCTACCGTTTGAAATTCACGCAGCTTATCCCTATTGAAAAAGAGTGAAACGTCAGCTCTTAAAGTCAGTGTCAAGTCCAGACCAATGTACTTCCCACTTAAGTCCTCTTTGGTCTTCTTTGGTAGAAGGTTGGGGAGAGTAAATGTCAATTACACTCATGTGGCGGTAAAATGACCCGGCTGTGGATATTTACTAAACAGTCTTGGTGAATAAACGCAACATCACGTACTCTGCTTCTTGGGATTTACTTCCCATCGCATCTGCGGGCCACATGCGGCCCGAAAAGCCTCTCTAACCGGCCCTCGGGTCCTTTGAAACTTCACAATATCTATAACAATCCGGCCCGCTCAAGGCTAGTGTCTATTCTCAGCTCTGCTGTCTCTAATCTCCTTCTCATCGCTTTTCTCTACTCTCTCCTCTCCCTTCTCTTCTCTCCTCTCCTCTCCTCTCCTCTCCTCTCCTCTCCTCTCCTCTCCTCTCCTCTCCTCTCCTCTCCTCTCCTCTCCTCTCCTCTCCTCTCCTCTCCTCTCCTCTCCTCTCCTCTCCTCTCCTCTCCTCTCCTCTTCTCTCCCCTTCTCTCCTCTCCCCTTCTCTCCTCTCCTCTTCTCTCCTCTCCTCTCCTCTCCCCTTTTCTCCTCTCCTCTCCTCTCCTCTCCTCTCCTCTCCTCTCCTCTCCTCTCCTCTCCTCTCCTCTCCTCTCCTCTCCTCTCCTCTCCTCTCCTTTCCTCTCCTCTCCTCTCCTCTCCTCTCCCCTTCTCTCCTCTCCTCTCCTCTCCTCTCCTCTTCTCTCCTCTCCTCTCCTCTCCTCTCCTCTCCTCTCCTCTCCTCTCCTCTCCTCTCCTCTCTTCTCTCCTCTTCTCTCCTCTCCTCTCCTCTCCTCTCCTCTCCTCTCTCCTCTCCTCTCCTCTCCTCTCCTCTTGTCTTCTCATTCATTCTCTCGCCTCTCCATTCTCTTATCTCTCTTCTCTATTCCCTCTCTACTCTCCCCTCCTCTTACCCGCGGTCATGCGCTAGGATCTGTCTGACCCTTGGGGTAAAAAGTTTACAGACCCACCCGTAGTGTAATAGACACTACGAGCGTGTGCAACAATAAGGAAGACATTTTGCTTTCAATGCTACTGTTCGTGAGTAGAGTTACTGTTTGCATTTCCATTATTTCTTTCCCAGGTGGTGATTTACTGTCCAATGACGGGCATAGAGCAGACTTTTGTCTGCAAGGAGTGGCTCAACACGGAGAACGCCTTCGAGAGAACCCTGATTGAAGACAAATCGCTTAGGAAGCAGAGAGATCAGCGTAAGCAGATAATCGATTTTGTAATTAGTTAAAAGTATATTCAACTGACCAAAGTACGAAATCGAAAGAATCATTATCTGACGCATTCGCTTTAAAATTTCATTGCAGAAGGTAAGACTCAAATAACGACACCAGCTTTATTTAGATGTTTCCCCATAAACCTGTAAAAATCTTGTGGACAACCGTTTGGCATCATCATTTCGCCAATTAAGATTCACTTTTTTGTTGTCTATCCCATTCTAGTCTTTAACTTTTATTTCAAGAATTATTTTTTGTTCATGTTGTCTCTGAATTGCCGAATGTCTTTTTTATTAATTTTTAACTGAGAAATATTTTAGTTTTCATTCTGTAGAGTTACATTCGAGCGTACTGACTATAGAGTGATCTACAGAACTCTATCAATAAAATGTTCTGAATGAGTTTCTACAGTTGGGCAGCAGTTTACATTAATTAAATAATGTAAAGAGAATCAGCAGAATGGATAAAACCCTCTAAGTTTATATTTTTAGATTTAGTATATGGACTAGCAATCCAGTGCCCCCCTTCAGGGCGCCCAATAAGCAAGGGACAAAACATTATTTATGTGAATCCTATTTTTCTTGACACCTAAGCAATTCCCTCAGTAAGCCTCGACATCTCAGCAATTCCCCCCGTAAGCTGTCATCCAGTAAGTTATACAGATAAGTGATGAGTATTTCCGATCTCTCATGGCTGCAATCCCATTGAAAACCGTCCCTGCCGAGCAGAGGAGGAGTGGGCGGTGGAGGTGCACACTGGCGACAAGCAGAGCGCCGGCACCGACGCCCGAGTCTTCCTGGCGCTCTATGGCGACAAAGGCAAATCAGACGAAATCTTCCTCGACTCTGTCCGAGACAGCTTCGAGCGCGGCAAGGTGGACAGCTTCCAGATTCACACGCCGTTGGTGGGGACGCCGTTCAAAGTGCGGATCGGACACGACAACTCCGGGGCCGCGGCTGGCTGGTTCCTGGAGCGTCTGCTGATGAGGCGCACAGGTGACGGCAGCGACGATGCGGGCTTCGAGTTCCAGTGCGGACGGTGGCTGGCCGAGAGCGAGGACGACAAGTGCATCGTGCGGGAGCTGCCGGCAGAGGGAAAAGGCATCAGGAGCGTCCTGCCAGGTGAGAGGGGGGCGTGGTTAAGTAGATAGTCATAAGTCTTCGTATTCGACACATTGCATGTGTATTTTGAAGGTGGCCTTCATAAACAAGTTTTTCTAGTCGTCCTTCATATTCTGACAGATTTCTGGATTTACCAGCCTTCATAAATCCAATCTTCCTAAATCGGCCTTCATAAATCGGCCTTGATAAACCGGTTTCCATAAACCGGCCTTCATAAATCAGCCTTCATAAATCGGCCTTCAAAAATCGGTCTTCATAAACCGTCCTTTAAATCGACCTTTATAAATCGGCCTTCATAAAGCGACCTTCATAAATCGGCTTTAAAAATTGGCCTTCGAAGATCGGCTTTAAAACTCGATTCCTAAGAAGCCCCACTATCCATCTCGCGCTCTCATCCCGCAGTGCACAAGTACCATGTGCTGGTGAAGACAGGCAAGGTTCGCTACGCAGGCACGGACGCGAACGTCTACTGCAATCTGTTTGGCAGCAAATCCGACACTGGCAACCGGGCATTGAAATACTCAAGTTCTCACAAGAATCCGTTTGAGAAGGGCAATGTGAGTAAATCTTACTTTATTATTATTATTATATTGATTACAGCGCCGACACCTTAGCTACAGTTGGCGCCGACTCCTTAACTACAGTTGGTGCCGATTCCATTAGATTCATTTGGCGCCAATTCCTTAAACTACAATTGACGCCCATTTCATTAGCTACAGTTGGCGCCGATTTCCTTAGCTACAGTTGGCGCCAATTTCATTAGCTACAATTTGGCCGATTCCACTAATTACAGTTGGCGCCGATTTTATTAGCTACAGTTGGCGCCGATTTCATTAGCTACAGTTGGCGCCTATTTCATTAGCTACAGTTGGCGCCGATTTCATTAGCTACAGTTGGCGCCGATTTCATTAGCTACAGTTGGCGCCGATTTCATTAGCTACAGTTGGCGCCGATTTCATTAGCTACAGTTGGCGCCGATTTCATTAGCTACAGTTGGCGCCGTTTCCACTAATTACAGTTGGCGCCGATTTCATTAGCTACAGTTGGCGCCAATTTCATTAGCTACAGTTGGCGCCGATTTCATTAGATTCATTTGGCGCCAATTCCTTAAACAACAATTGACGCCAATTTCATTAGCTACAGTTGGCGCCAATTTCATTAGCTACAATTTGGCCGATTCCACTAATTACAATTGGCTCTGATTCCATTAGCTACAGTTGGCGCCGATTCCATTAGCTACATTTGGCGCCGATTCCATTAGCTACATTTGGCGCCGATTCCATTAGCTACAGTTGGCGCCGATTCCACTAATTACAGTTGGCGCCGATTTCATTAGCTACAGTTGGCGCCAATTTCATTAGCTACAATTTGGCCGATTCCACTAATTACAGTTGGCGCCAATTTCATTAGCTACAGTTGGCGCCGATTTCATTAGCTACAATTTGGCCGATTCCACTAATTACAATTGGCTCTGATTCCATTAGCTACAGTTGGCGCCGATTCCATTAGCTACAGTTGGCGCCGATTCCATTAGCTACATTTGGCGCCGATTCCATTAGCTACAGTTGGCGCCGATTCCACTAATTACAGTTGGCGCCGATTTCATTAGCTACAGTTGGCGCCAATTTCATTAGCTACAATTTGGCCGATTCCACTAATTACAATTGGCTCTGATTCCATTAGCTACAGTTGGCGCCGATTCCATTAGCTACAGTTGGCGCCGATTCCATTAGCTACATTTGGCGCCGATTCCATTAGCTACAGTTGGCGCCGATTCCACTAATTACAGTTGGCGCCGATTTCATTAGCTACAGTTGGCGCCAATTTCATTAGCTACAATTTGGCCGATTCCACTAATTACAATTGGCTCTGATTCCATTAGCTACAGTTGGCGCCGATTCCATTAGCTACAGTTGGCGCCGATTCCATTAGCTACATTTGGCGCCGATTCCACTAATTACAGTTGGCGCCGATTTCATTAGCTACAGTTGGCGCCAATTTCATTAGCTACAATTTGGCCGATTCCACTAATTACAATTGGCTCTAATTCCATTAGCTACAGTTGGCGCCGATTCCATTAGCTACATTTGGCGCCGATTCCATTAGCTACATTTGGCGCCGATTCCATTAGCTACAGTTGGCGCCGATTCCATTAGCTACATTTGGCGCCGATTCCTTAAACTACAGTTCGCGCCAATTCCAAATCAATTCGCGACAATATCAAGCATTTCCTGTCTACAGCGGCGTCACTCTCCGCCCAATCATCTTAGCTGGCCCGGGTTTCCAGTACATTTCTTTGAGACAATCATATCAGTGACATCTGCGGCCTCAAAACAAGCTACATTGCAGCCTTTGATTGGCTATTTTTTACCCTAAAATTGTAGCAACTCAAACTAACCGGTTCCTGGGAAGCAACAGAGAACGAGATTATCACTATTAGATGTCATGCAACCGGTTTTGCTAGCAAGATATGGGAAGTCTGGTTTGGTTAAAGCAAGCCGCGTCATTTACCAGCTTAGTAGCGAATTCGACATTGAATCTGAGTCAAGAGAACTTTTATAGAGGGAACCTGAGAATCTCCTATTCTCCACCTGAGAATCGCCCATTCCCCATTTGAGAATCGCCCATTCCACACCTGAGAATCGCCCATTCACCACCTGAGAATCGCCCATTCCCCACTTAAGAATCGCCCATTCCCCACTTGAGAATCGCCCATTCCCCACCTAAGAATCGCCCATTCTCCACTTGAGAATCGCCCATTCCCCACCTGAGAATCGCCCATTCCCCACCTGAGAATCGCCCATTCCCCACCTGAGAATCGCCCATTCCCCACTTGAGAATCGCCCATTCCCCACCTGAGAATCGCCCATTCCCCACTTGAGAATCGCCCATTCCCCACCTGAAAATCGCCCATCCCCGACACCTGAGAATCGCTCCTCCAGACACCTGAGAATCGCCATCCCTGACACCTAAGAATCGCCCTTACCTGACACCTGACAATCGCCCTTCCCTGACACCTGAGAATCGCTCTCCCTGACACCTGACAATCGCCCTGCCTGACACCTGAGAATCGCCCTCCCTGACACCTGATAATCGCGCTCCCTGACACCTGAGAATCGCCCTCCCTGACACCTGATAATCGCCCTGCCTGACACCTGAGAATCGCCCTCCCTGACACCTGATAATCGCGCTCCCTGACACCTGAGAATCGCCCTCCCTGACACCTGACAATCGTCCTTCCCTGACACCTGAGAATCGCCCTCCCTGACACCTGACAATCGTCCTTCCCTGACACCTGAGAATCGCCCTCCCTGACACCTGACAATCGCGCTCCCTGAAACCTGAGAATCACCCTCCCTGACACCTGACAATCGTCCTTCCCTGACACCTGAGAATCACCCTCCCTGACACCTGACAATCGTCCTTCCCTGACACCTGAGAATCGCCCTCCCTGACACCTGACAATCGCGCTCCCTGAAACCTGAGAATCACCCTCCCTGACACCTGAGAATCGCCCTCCCTGACACTTGAGAGTCGCTCTTTCACCGTCTTCCGTCACCTGAGATCCCATTGAAGAACGGAAGCTCTGCTCCCCGGTCCCGCAGGAGGACGAGTTCGTGCTCGAAGCGGTCGGACTCGGCAAGCGAATCGACAAAGTTCGCATCGGACACGACGGGAAGAACGCCGGCAGCGGTTGGTACCTGGACAAGGTGACCGTCTGGCGGGAGGACCAGCCCGATAATAAATTTGAGTTCATCTGCGACAGGTCAGTTTAATCTGCTTAGTTTTCTTTTTTCCTTGCATTCTTTGGAAACTAATCAGTTCACAATCACGTTGTATAATCCCCATCAATAACCTGTGCTGAGTTTTACTCAGTTTAATAAACCGCATTGGTTCGCTACCTTTATTACAGGTGGCTGGATTCCAAAGAAGATGACGGCTGCATTGAACGGGACCTCACAGCTTCTGGAACCCTGCTGGACAGTGAGTTGCTGGAGACAAAAACTGCTTTCAAACTGATATCAAGAATCAGATCGCAATGTTAGAAACTGAGCACAACTCCAGAATCTCTGAGCACAACCCCAGAATCTCTGAGCACAACCCTAGAATCTCTGAGCACAACCCTAGAATCTCTGAGCACAACCCTAGAATCTCTAAGCACAACCCTAGAATCTCTGAGCACAACCCTAGAATCTCTAAGCACAACCCTAGAATCTCTAAGCACAACCCTAGAATCTCTAAGCACAACCCTAGAATCTCTAAGCACAACCCCAGAATCTCTGAGCACAACCCTAGAATCTCTGAGCACAACCCTAGAATCTCTGAGCACAACCCTAGAATCTCTGAGCGCAACCCCAGAATCTCTGAGCACAACCCTAGAATCTCTGAGCACAACCCTAGAATCTCTGAGCACAACCCTAGAATCTCTGAGCACAACCCTAGAATCTCTGAGCACAACCCCAGAATCTCTGAGCACAACCCTAGAATCTCTGAGCACAACCCTAGAATCTCTGAGCACAACCCTAAAATCTCTGAGCAGAACCCTAGAATCTTTGAGCGCAACAATAGAATCTCTGAGCACAACCCCAGAATCTTTGAGCGCAACAATAGAATCTCTGAGCACAACCCTAGAATCTCTGAGCACAACCCTAGAATCTCTAAGCACAACCCTAGAATCTCTGAGCACAACCCTAGAATCTCTGAGCACAACCCTAGAATCTCTAAGCACAACCCTAGAATCTCTGAGCACAACCCTAGAATCTCTGAGCACAACCCTAGAATCTCTGAGCACAACCCTAGAATCTCTGAGCACAACCCTAAAATCTCTGAGCGCAACAATAGAATCTCTGAGCACAACCCTAGAATCTCTGAGCACAACCCTAGAATCTCTGAGCACAACCCTAGAATCTCTGAGCACAACTTTATAGAATCTCTGTGCTTATTCCAAGAATTTCCAATCTCAATCTCCAGAACCTGTGATAGAAATCCACACAGTCAGCTCTAACTCTCACTCTCACTCCGCAGAGCTCACCTACAACGTGTCGGTGAAAACAGGCGACGTGTCAGGCGCCGGCACGGACGCGAACGTCTTTCTCAACATCTTCGGCGACAAAGGCGAAACTGGCGAACGCCAGCTGAAAGCCTCCGAGGCAGCTTTCAATAAATTCGAGCGGAACCGCACCGACCTGTTTCGGATTGAGAGTCCCGATATTGGAAAGGTGGGCGGCTGTTTTGGCTGGCATTAAACACTTCGCTGGAAGCTTTATTGTTTAATAGTCTATTTGTACACCTGAGAACACTCTACTAGCGTGTACAAAACGACACCACCAAAGTCATACCACCACTCAGCACCAAAGGCACGCCACCACTCAGCATCAAAGCCACGCCACCACTCAGCACCAAAGCCACGCCAACACTCAGCACCAAAGCTACACCAACACTCAGTACCAAAGCTACACCAACACTCAGCACCAAAGCCACACCACCACTCAGCACCAAAGCCACACCACCACTCAGCACCAAAGCCACGCCAACACTCAGCACCAAAGCTACACCAACACTCAGCACCAAAGCTACACCAACACTCAGCACCAAAGCCACGCCAACACTCAGCACCAAAGCCACACCAACACTCAGCACCAAAGCCACACCACCACTCAGCACCAAAGCCACGCCAACACTCAGCACCAAAGCTACACCAACACTCAGCACCAAAGCTACACCAACACTCAGCACCAAAGCTACACCAACACTCAGCACCAAAGCCACACCAACACTCACCATCTAAGCTACACCTCCACTTGGCGCCGAAGACGCACCACAACCAACCTAATAAAACATCATCCCAACGTGACTCCGATCCCCAAATTCACCGCCAATCTCAGCTGGAGCGAATCCGAATTCGACACGACGGCTCGAACCCCAACGCCGGCTGGTTCCTGGACTGGGTGCGCATCGCAGTGCCATCGCAGGGCAAGCAGTACAACTTTGCGGCGCACCGCTGGCTCGACACCAACGAAGCGGACAGGAAGCTCGAGGTGGATATTGACCTTAGCGAAGTCACGGACATTGAGCACAGTGAGTTGAACAGATAACGGATCGTTGCAGTGGACTGCTAGAACGATACCCAGACAGATTAGGGACCGAGTAGTGGTGAGGGTTCGATTCCGAATGCACATAAATTTGGGGTGTTCGTAACGGAAATTGACGACCATAGGGTTTGTCTCGTGATTTCCACCCATGAGAGCCAACCATCAAGCATGACTACTTGCCTCCTGGCCTTAGTTCCGAGGCTGTCCCTTTTCAAATGGACATTATAAGCATTCACTGCAACCATACGCCGCTCCGCTCCCTCGTCCAGCGATTCCCTACGAGATCATCGTCCAGACTGGCAACTGCCAGGGCGCCGGTACGGACGCCAACGTGTTCGTGCAGATCTACGGCGAAGATGGCCTTAAAACTGAGCAGACTCCGCTGCGCTCGCGGTCCGACAACTTCGAGAAGGGCAAGCTGGAAAAGTTCAAGCTCGACCTGCTCGACGTCGGGCCAATTCAGAAACTTCGCATTGGCCACGACGGCACCGGCTTCGGCGATGGCTGGTTCCTTGATCACGTGATCATCCGGCGCCACGTCATGAAGGGCTCGAAGCGGCTCCGGGCGAGCCTCGCCAATGCTGGCCGACGCCGCAAGTCGAAAAAGGCGCCGGGCCACGACAGACGCGCAGAGGATGACGGCGATGAAGACGCTGATTACGGCGACTTCCAGTCGCGTCGGGCCTCGTCCGCCTCTGGACTGTCCTCCCGTCAGCGGCCGCGCTCCGCCGCCGGTCGAGGCAGCCTCAGAGCTGGCGGTCGCGGTGGCAAGAGGGACAAGAGAGCCGACGACTATGACGATGAAGACGACTTTAATGACGGCTATGATGACGACAGGTGGTCCGACGATCGCAGTCGCAAAGGTCGTCGAGGCACCACGGCGTCCTCATCGCGGTCTCCCAGCGCTGCAGGCAGCACGCGCCATCGCCAGTCGGTTCGCTCTGCAGCTGGCGGCTCAAGCCGTCGCGGCAGTCGCTACACTAGCGACGACGACGATGAAAACTACGACGAAGAATTCGACGACAGCGCGGACAACTTTGACGATCGTCGATCCGTGCAGTCGCGTCGAGCTAGCTCGGCAGCCGCCTCGCGTCGACGATCCTCCGTGAGGTCCCCGTCAGTTTCTGGCCCCCGTCGCGGCGGTGGCAAAAACAACTACGACATCGACGAGGATGACCAAGACGATGCGGATAACTTCGACGCCAGGACGCGAGTAGGCGGCGGCGAGGACGATGGCGAGGAGGAGGTGGTGGAGGAGTACTGGTTCTACTGCAACCGCTGGCTCGCTCGGGACGAAGACGACAAGCTCATCGTGCGCGAACTGCTGCCGACCACCAAGGACGGCAAGCCTCTGTCGCGGCTCAGCGAGCTGGTCTACGAAGTCCGCGTGCAGACAGGCGACAAGCTGGGCGCCGGCACAGACGCAAACGTCTTCCTGACTCTCTTTGGCTCGGAGGCAGACTCAGGCGAGCGCGAGCTCAGCTCCAGCGAGACCCATAGGAACAAATTCGAGCGCAAAAACGAGGACATCTTCAAGCTGAAAGCTGTCGATCTTGGCGAACTGCGCAAAGTGAAGATTCGTCACGACGATAAGGGTGGCGGCGCGGACTGGTATCTGGACCACGTGATCGTATTAGACCCCAAGGCCAAGCGTGAGGTGTACTTCCCCTGCCACCAGTGGCTGTCCACATCGAGGGATGGAGGTCACATCTCGCGCGACCTGCTGGCGGTGGACAAGTCGCACATGGGCAAAGATGTGCACGAGAAGCTGAAACTGGAGAAGAAAGGTGAGCAACTGCTTATGACCTCGAACTGTACTTTGGTTTCATCTTCACTAAATATTAGTTGACTATTGAAAACCTACATGATTATTCACGTCACAGGTTTCGATCTGCTTTCTCTGCCTTTGAAACTCTTTAATAAATATTTTCCTAATCCCTTTCAGTTAATTGCAAAAAGGATTATTGAACATTAAATTTGTAACGCTTCTATATTTTCAGACACGACTGAAGCAGGTGAATTGTTTTTGAGTGCTTGATGACTAAAAAGGATTGATAAATAGATCGAAGCCCACCTAGATAAAGCAAGAGAATCTTCGCACTTTAATAGTCCTGAACATCATTAATTTTTGTTAAATCGCTCCCCAGCGGAGAGCCAACCGGGTCGATAAGTCAGTCAGAATATTCGCACACTGTTCGCACTGTTGATTTACTTATCGGCATGAAAGTCATTGGAAATTCCTGCATGTAAAACTCCCACGTTTGTACGGAACGACCTTCTAATACGCCCTTGAGTTTGCTTGTCATTGATATCGGAGTACTTTAATTTAGCTACTTGTATTTAACTAAATTTTGTAGACTAAGCAAAAACCAAAGGTGAGGTCAAAGGCAAAGTCTTCAGGTTCCAGTATTAACCGGATAATTTCATTTTTACTTTTGACACTTGGCATCTGTTTGGCAGACTTTCCTAGCTGTAGTTCTGGGGGTCTAGGGGCAGTTGATTGCGACAAATTGACTGCCAAGGCCATTGGGGCACCAAATAAGACCATGTAACGGGATTCGATTTCGTGCATGGCCACATCGATTCGTGCTCGCGCACCAAGAGACAGAGTGTACGAGAGCCCCCTGCGAGCTAACCGAAGAAAGCCAGTGGCATTTAACTGGGATTAGTTTGACAATCTACTGCGACATTCTGTATCTATGGATTCTTTACTCTCACCATGCCGCCGCTCAAAAATATCTTTATGATTTATCACCCTATCACCACCGCAGCCGCGTCCGAAACCTACCACGTGAAAATTTACACTGGCGATGTTTATGGAGCCGGCACCGATGCCAACTGCCACATCGTCCTGTTCGGCGACTCGGGCGACTCAGGCGTAGTGCCGCTGCAGCGGAGTAAGACCTATTCGGACAAATTCGAGCGAGGCCACTGCGACGAGTTTGAAATCGAACTGGTGGACATCGGCGAACTGAAGAAAATCAAGCTGGGGCATGACAACTCCAATCCCAGACCGGACTGGTACGTAGAAAAGGTTGAAATCGACTGTCCGAAGTTGGGCACCTCCTGGCTGTTCAATGTCGGCGAGTGGATTGGCAAGAGCAAAGGCGACGGCCAGTTGGAGAAGACGCTGTACCCGCAGCAGGGCGCAACCAGGATTTACGCCAACCGTGAGTCCAAGAGTGCATAGAAGCGGACTGGCCTCAGTGCCTCAGTGTAGCGCAATCTGAAATGGCCTTGGTCTCAGCTCTCACGGTTCGCAACTGTGTTTCTACCGTAATTCAGAGCTGCTGCTACCGTGTCATAGCGGTTACGGGGGTTGGACAAGGATCCCCTCTATGGTGTGATTCCGCGTCCGTCCGCCTCAACGTTCATTTCATAGAAGTTAGGGCCACTGTACACACTGTGTGAGCGCGTTTCGAACTCTCAATGGAGTCAAACCAATCCAGCCTATATATAAGTTGTGCTCAACTATGCTTTGGTAAAGACTAAAGGCTTTGATAAGTCACTGGCGACAGGGACGTACGAGGTCAGAGAGTCAATAAAATAACCTTACCCGTCAATCAACAACAGGTGTGCCATACGAGATCACGACCTACACGTCGGACAAGAGCGGCGCAGGCACCAGCGCCAATGTGTTCATCCAGATCTACGGCAGGGAGACTCAGACGGAGCAGAAGCTGCTCTGTTCCAAGACCGATCGGTCAGGAAAATTCAAACGAGGCAGCGTAGACAAATTTGTGCTGGAGGTGAGCGCCGGGGATTGACCGCTCTGGCTGGACTTTTTAAGGGATTTTTTATTGTATTTAATTTTCCATAGAAAAGGGATCAGGCTCAATCAGATTTGTAGCTTCAGTTTGTAGCTGCAACTGGTAAAATCCTGTCTATCGGCTAGGAAACATGACTTAATAGATGGTGTGTATAACAGGTAACAACCTGTCTAAAATGTAGTACTTTGTCCAGCAAGTAACACCTAACATGTATCTAGCAGTCTCTTTTCTTATCTATCAGGTGACGCACCTCTAGCACCGAAGATCCTGTCTAAGAAGCAGTCATCTGTCTAACACCTTTCTATTTGGGCTCAAAAGGTTTATTTATGGCAGTTATATTCATATCATAGTTCACGCACCGCCCGATTGTGCCCAATTTTTCCTATCCAGCTTGAAGACGTGGACGACCCGATTGAAAAGATTCGCATCGGCCACGACGACGAGGGCCTTCGATCTGGCTGGCACCTGGACAAGGTGGAGATCAGAAAGTTCATCGAGGGCAAGGTAGGTACAAGTAGTTTTTTAAGCAAAGCTACAGTATGTATCTCTATAGAAATGTATTTTTAGCACTGTAGGGGGTCGAATTTCCAACCCTGCATTTTTGACCCTATCACAACGGATTTAA
Source organism: Macrostomum lignano (assembly GCA_002269645.1). Classification (NCBI taxonomy): domain Eukaryota; kingdom Metazoa; phylum Platyhelminthes; family Macrostomidae; genus Macrostomum; species Macrostomum lignano. Next base: position 198,299 of record NIVC01000665.1, read on the forward strand.
ATTGAGCTCTAGCTTGAGAGGGATGACGATGACTTTGGTTGACTTGCAGACACTGAGCTAACAACTGGCGCTATTGTACCTCATCTGGTACTTCTGGTACAACGCAATAGAACAGCTAACAAAAAGCAGTTACACAATCGCATCAACTACGCCTCCCCAATATCCCTGGCAGACCTCGGTCACCTACGTGTTCCCATGCGGCCACTGGCTGGCCCGGGACGAAGAGGACCACGAGATCGTGCGCGAACTCGTGCCCAGCAAAGTGATTGAGGAAGACGACCGAATCGGCGGCAAAGGCAAGCGCCGCGAAAAAGATATGAAAGGCTCGCTGAAGAAGAAGACCTACAAGGTTCACGTGTTCACCGGGGACAAGAGTGGCGCCGGGACCAACGCCGACGTTTTCCTGACGGTCTTTGGCGAGAAAGGCGATACTGGCGAGCGCGAGCTCATCAACTCGGAGACGTACACGGACAAGTTTGAGAAGGGCCACGAGGACATCTTCACCTGGGAAGCTGTTGACCTGGGCAAGCTTTACAAGATCAAAATCAGGCACAATGACAAGGGCTTCTTCTCCGACTGGTTCCTCGACCATGTCGAAGTGCACGACACCGCGACGGGCGAGAAAACGTCGTTCTTTGCCGAGCGCTGGCTGTCCAAGAAGAAGGAGGACAAGAAGCTGCAGGTGACGGTCTATGCCCAGGGCTATGAGGGTGACATGGCCTCGTCCGCTTCCAGCATGCGCAGCCTGGGCTCGAGTCTCAGCGGTGTTGAGCGGGACAAGAGTCCTCGTGGCAGTTTGAGAAGAGCCTCGTCAACGTTGGAAAAAATTGCTGAGGGGCCGAGTGAGTTCTGAGCTTTTAAAACTTGGCGTTGAGTTACACATTAGTTGTTTGAATTACACAGAGAACAATCTCTATGACAGACAGAGTAATTCGCATGACAGGTGACTATTAATCTCCTTGAGATCTAATCGGACCTTCCCATTGTAACCCCGCCCCTCAGCCGGTGACTACAACATCACGTTCACCACTGGCCGAGCGAAGGGCGGCACCGCCACGGAGGGTCCAATCTGGGTGCGACTGTACGGCTACCAGCCGCCGACGAAGGAGTCCAGCATCGGCCGGCGACAGTCCTTGTCGGCGGCATCTTCGTCATCGTCAAGGCGTCAAAAACGCGGCGAGGAGGTGAATACGGGTCAGGTGGACTTGCCGCTGGAAGGCACGGATAAGGCTCTGCTGCCAGGCAGCACTGTGCAGTTCTCATTCGAAGCGTTGAAGCTCGATGAGGTCACCCGGCTGGAGATCGGCAACGAGGGCATCGTGTCCGGCAAGGGCTGGTACCTGGAAGAGTTCCGCCTGGAGCTGCCGGTGCAGGGCAAGCTCTACACGCAGAAGTGCAAATGCTGGTTCGCCAAAGACAAGGAGGATAGCAAAACGGTTCGAATGTTCGAATTTTCTAAGGACGATGGCGACTCTATCGTCTCTTTCAAGCCGAGTGAGTTCGAGTTTTAAATAGATACCATGGCTTTAGGTTATTAGATTAGGGTCATTGCTAATTAGTCATAGAACACCTGGATTTAATTATTTGATTATCAGTCATAGAAAATGTGCATTTAGGTCCTTGATCATCTTATTTTTGCTTTCCTTTAACCATTCAGAGGTGCCCTACGAAGTCCAAGTGGAGACGGCCAATGAAAAGGATGCTGGCACGGACTGTCGCGTGATGCTCACAGTCTATGGCCAGCAGGGCCACTCTGAACCGGTCTACTTGGACAAGGAAGAGACTCGGTTTGAACGCGGTCGCCGAGATCTAATCAAGGTGAGCTGGTTCATAATTAAGATCAAGTTGCACCTGAGCTAATTAAGCTCTGGCATGAATAAATGAAGCTATTTGGAAATTAGAAACTTATCATCATCTACAGAGCGTTCCTGAAATGCATACAATAATTAACTCTGACAGGTTTACATTGAGGACGTCGGCCAGGTGCACAAGATCCGCCTTGGACACGACGGCAAGGGCCACCGCAAGAAGTGGCTGGTCGACCGGGTGACCCTCACCAACACGGACACAGCCGAGTTGTACACGTTCGAGTGCGGCCAGTGTATCGGTAAGGATGACAAGAACTACGTCGATCTGGAGGCTCGAGTCAATAACAAGTCGGTGTTGTCGAAAGTCAAATACCGCGTGACCGTCAAGACGTCTGAAGATCGCGGAGCGGGTACTGACGCCAAGGTGTTCGTCCGGCTGTTTGGTGAACTCGGCGACAGTGGAGAGCTGCGCTTGAAGAAGGCCGTCAGCGAGAATCGTCGGCCGTTCCAGGCTGGTCAGAAAGACGAATTTGAGTTTGAGCTGCTCGACCTCGGCGGGCTTTTCCGCTGTGTCGTGTGGCACGACGACACAGGTCTGGGCTCCGATTGGAAGCTGGACTCCATCACCGTGGAGGATATGCGCAAGAAGCGCTCCTACGAGTTCCCGTGTGGAAAGTGGCTGTCGTTGAGCAAGGACGACCGGGTAATCAAGCGCGACCTTGTCTGCGACGTGCCGGAAGGTGAGCGACGCGAGGAGTCTGGCCGCAAGGTGACGTACGAAATCGCGGTGACCACCAGCGACAAGGCTGAGGCCGGCATGTCGCACAACGCCTGGATCATGCTAGACGGTGACACCGACTCGATGAACCGTGAGTTTCTGATGGAGAACAGCCGCGACCGGCGGGTCTTCCAGCGGGGCGACACCGACACTTTCAAGCTGAAGACGCGGAACCTGGGCCGCCTGCGCACGCTTCACATTGGCGCCGTCGAGCAGGAGGGCCGCTCCGTGCGCCAGGAGGCCGGCAAGAAGGCCAGATGGCACGTATTCCATGTGCTGGTGACGGATACGGCCAAGGGCACCGAGTATCGCTTCCCGGTGAACTCCTGGATACCAATCAAACCGAAGCTGCGCCGAGACGACGGGCTCGAGGTGGAGGCGGAAGACTTCAAAGAGACCGGGACGAAAGGTCGCTTGGCCAAGCAGAGAGGTGAGCCAAAGCCACAAATGTTCACATAAAATGTTTTGCTCTAAATTTCTATTTGAATGGCGCATATCAGCAGCTCACTGTTTGAATTCGTTGGCTTTCCCTCCATTGTCCGCCTCTTGTTTTAGTGTCATTTCAAATCAGTGCCGAAGTAGGTAAATTGACGCACGAGGTTTTCCAGTGGGACAATGTGATGTTATTTTACTTGCGCCCCGCTAGTCCACGGTACATGCATACCGGTAGCAACCAGATGGATTAGTTACTTTTAGTTTCAAAAACAGCAAACCATGAAGAATTGAAATAGGACACTACACTCGATTTTATTAGAAATGAGATTCATTTACCGGCCTCCAGCATAATCTCGAAAAAAAAGTTTTTTTGACTTGGTTAAGCTGTAAAAATACGTAACTTTATATCCAACGAAATTTGTAACAGCAATGTAACAAAAAACGTGCGGGAATAAAAAACAGCGCATTTTTGAAAACTCTTCCGGTCACTCTTAAAAATCTTTCTTATGCAAGCAAAACTTGCATTTGTTAGATCGTAAATTTGCGACGCTTCAGAGACACGTCAGAGTACTTTACGGAGTACGTTCGATGGACTTGTAGTATTTTTCCTAGTTAGTGACTGACGTGCGCACCCCCTCCTGATGCACTCAGACAGAGTTTTTGCTCAAATTTTCTGTAAAAAGGTTCCTTTTGTTTTGATACCCAGAAGCTCCAATCTATGTGTTCAACATACTCGTACGCTTCTCGCTTCCCCAAACTTTCCGCAGAGCTCAATGTAATCAAGTATGAAGTTGAAGTTGAAACTGGCGACGAATTCGGATCCGGCACAAACGCCAATGTGTCTTTAAACATTTTTGGCGAATTCGGCGAACTGGGCGTCACACCGCTGAAGATGAAAGGCCGTGATCTGTTCGAGCGCAACCAGGTGGACAAGTTTACGATTGAAAGCCGCGACTTGGGTAAGCTTTGAGGCGTCTAACCTCTGCCTCACCTGAAATCCCTCACAGCCTTACCTGACATCTTACAGCCTTACCTGACATCCCTCACAACCTTATCTGACATCCCTCACAGTCTCACCTGACATCCCTCACAGTCTCACCTGACATCCCTCACAGTCTCACCTGACATCCCTCACAGTCTCACCTGACATCCCCACAGTCTCACCTGACATGCCAAATCTAGCGTCCTTCATAGCCTCATCTAAAGCCCTTTTCAGCATCACTTGACATCCTTCCAAACATTATGAACCTCACTTGACATCTCTTATTTCACAATCTTTTGTGGTTGTGACTCCCACATGTACATGCCTGACGATCTTCTATCACAATATTTAAATGTATACATGCACTAGTCTAATACCCCTTATCGCTAACCTCAATTCTCCAGGTGAGCTCAAGAAGATCCGCATCGAGCACGATGACTCCGGCTTTCGGTCGGACTGGCTGCTAGCCAAGGTGACAGTGAAGGACTCGAGCAGCGGTAAAGTTTGGGTCTTCAACTGCAACCAGTGGCTGTCAAAGAAGAAAGGCGACAAGCAGATATTCAAGGAGTTGTATCCGACTCAGGGTTGAAGCTGGGTAGAGCTCTCGAGATGTTATTTAAAAGTGCGCACCTGTTATTTAATCGAATTTATTACACTTTCAGACTGCTAATTGATATTCTATGCCAATTTTGCTTGGTTCAAACTATCTTGTTTCAAATTATTTTGTTTCTTGGAAATATTGCAGCTAATTTAAACCACATAATTAATACTTCTAGGATACCTAATAATTTAAAAATCCAAGTCAAGTCAAAATTTGAAATTGAGTTATTTTTAAGCGTTAATATATCAAATTTTGCGATTTTCTAATCTTAAAGGTTATTTTGTTTTAATTGCGCTCCATGTATCAAAGTTTGTGCAGCAAGTGACCTTCTGTTTGCCTTAGCCACTATTATATTATTCTTTCTGCCTTAACTGAACGTGATTGTGCCTACACTGGACCACCTGGGAACTTATTGCACCACTTCCATTAATTTTTAATTTATTATGTTTAATTTTGCCTTTTTAAGATTTCAGAAGATCTATAATTTATTGTTCTATATTTATGATTGATTTCTATTTTCCTCTTTTTAAGGTTGAATTTTACCCGGCCTGGCTTTATAATCTGCTTGCGAGTTACTGTATGATATGATACACTCTGCTTATCTACATGTACTTATTCTGCTTCTGAGACTGCTTCTACATTAAACTGTGTAATAAATTAATTACTATACTAATATATGCGGTTCAACTAATTATGACCAACAATAGTGGCTTAGTAGATTTTCTTAGTGGCTTAAAGGTATTCGATCTGTGCTGGGCACGCAAGTAAAGGCTTTTTCATAACATTATGCCAAATGAATAGTGGCTTTAAAAATCGTGGAAAGTAATTTAACTAAAAAAAGTCTGTTACTAAGAATTCTCGTCATCCCAGTGGCAAAGCCGAGCTCGGTCCGAGCTCGGGCCGACGTCGGCCACTCGGCATTCGATCGGCCATACTAAAGTCGGCCAGCCGACGTCGGCCCGAACTCGGTAGAACCTCGGGGTGCCGCGCCGTTAACCGATTAAAAGTTTTAATCAATTAAGCAGAATTTACCTACGCTAATGAATTCAATATGATTAAAAAAAACCCCGCATAAATATAGATGAATAATTTACACTGAAAAAGTGACTCTTTTGCAATAAACAAAAACAACGCAATCATACAGCACTTTTGATCCACCAAAGTGGTGTAATGTGCTTTTTACACATACTAATTGTGTTTTTACTGAATTAGTTTCCTCGTTGAGTAGGTGATTTGACTTTTATGGATTTATTCTCCTTCGAGACGACCATGAAGTGCATGCGTTATAGGTACGGAAAATTCGAAGTACTGGATTTTAACAATTATATATATGAGTAATTTACCAGATAAAAGAACATAGCTTCGTTAGTAAAAATATAAATAAATAATTAACTGCTTTAGAATTTACTTAAGGCGTAATTATTGCTCATTTTTTGCCATTCATTTGAATATATTGCTCCCGTGCAGGTCAAGTCAATTGTAAACAGTGTCTAGCTCTTTTTAACGTGGCAATTCATTTAGCTTCTTAGTTTTTATTTTTATTACACGTTCTTTGGAAGCATTTAGATGTTTCGGCAAAAATTCCAGAGACATACTTAGTCTTACAGTTAAGCCGTAACTAATTGAGCTATAGCTACACTGTAATGCAATGTAAACTTGCTTTTTTGGGTTTAATGAAGATTTGCTTACAATTTATGAATAGGCGTATGAAATATGTTTTCATTAATGATAATTAGACATATTACGATGGCAATTCACCAGCTATTTTCAGAATGGCCATCAAATAGTTATCTAGGAGTTAAAAGTGAATAAATCCGAGGAGAAGAATTTCTTGTCGCGTCCCAAATCCTGGACTTAGCTCAAGATTCTTAAATGGAAATTTTACTAAACAATTTATCTACAAAAAGCATATTTTCATGATAAAATGTTGAAAAGTATAGGATTGCAATAGGAGTTACCATAACTTAACTGTAGGAATGATATCTAGCTTAGGTCATAAATCCTGTGATTTGAAAAGTCTAAAATGGCCTAAATAAAGCCAGATTTTTAGGCTCCTATGATATTTTTATCCCTACTATATTAGGTCTAGCTTCTTATTTTTTTATTTGTCTATGGCAATGCCATCATGAATTACATACTATCAGTTAATTTAAGACATTGTTTATGTACTATGGGCCAGGATATAATGCCAATTGTGCATTTTATGGCAGGCAATTTAATGTAATTTTGCTGTATATGCCAATTTTTTTCTCTTTTGAATAGATTCATAGTATTCATATTATACTATATTGTTTTTCTAATGACTTTTTAGTACAACTATAGTATACTTATTTTACTATTATAGGTTTTTACTTTATTTTTGCACCATAGACTAGATATTGATGCTATTTTTATATACTAGGGCCCTATGCCATATTTGGCATCAGTTTTGCACTGCAGGCCAGATTTGGGTATCAGTTTTGTGTTTTCCATTTATGTACTTGATTCCAATTTTTTTACTTTTTCATCATATGGCTTCAATTCTAACCCCCTTGATGTTCTAGATACAACACTTTGAGAAAATGGGGCGAGATTCTAAGGCTACCCACAAGCGATCCAGAAGCAGCAGCACGACACCCATGCCCATGACCACCACATTGAGATGGGCAACGCAGTCGTTGCGAGGGACTTTGCTGCTGATGGCAGCTGGAAGCCTGCTGTTCTGACCGACTGCTCCAGGGCTGTGTCTCTTGCCAGTTTGACGATGGTCGAGAGGTCCATCGGCACACCAATCAAGTGCCTGCAGCGCCTTCCAAAGTTGAGCAACCGCTATGTGCCGAGGTGTCTGACGATCAACCAGAGGCCCCTGCGGAGACGCCTGGCCAGGCGCCAGAGTTGAGCTCTGCGGCGCCACTTTGACGTTCGACCAGGGCAAGAGCTTAAGCTGACCGGCTGCGCTACCAGTGACTATGGACTGTTCCTCTATGGACTGTAAACTGATTTGCGTCTTTTATTCCCGTTTTTATCTAACGCTTAATCTTTGTGGGGAGGAGTGTGGTGACTTGGCTGGGCGAATTGTTGTTTGTTTTGTTAGCTTGTTTTTACTCCGTGTTTTGAGGTGGTGTTTTACCAGTTTCGCTGCGTACTCCCTTCTGCGATATTTCGCTGTACATTCTTATGTGCGCTCTGCATTCTGGCCGCTCTTGCTCTCCACCCTTAAGCCTCTTACACCCAATGTATCGTGCTCAATATTTACAATATAAATTGCAGTCGCTTTCCTCGTATCAAGCGTCTCGTTCTACAATCTAAAGTGAAGTCTTTACAGTTTATAATGTTAATAAATGCTCAACCAAATCCGTATCGCAACCCTTAACTCAACCTCTGTTTTCAGCTGTTTAGCTACTTTTTCTCTTTGTTTTCTTGCTTATTGGTTGAAAAGTTAATCTTGTATCATTATTAGCATTTGATAATACACTAGTGTGCTTGTGGTGGATTTACTGTTGCGGTGTTCTTTTAATTCAATTATTTTAACTTCTAAATCGTTGTCTTATTTCACAATCATTTAATCCTGAACATGGCTGTTGGTTGTATATTTGTTGGGTCAGAGAACTGAGTCTGGTGGATATGTATCTAATTCCGAGGGGAAATCAATTAACTAGTTATACTAAAGGCTCACCATAACTAGGCTCATATACGAGCGTACATTACCACTGCAATGCACTAACATGCTAGGAATGACATGGGATCTTTAACTCGATGGTTTCAATTCGTGTCATGTCGTTTTCCCATTCACCTTTTCTTTTTCATGTAATACCGAATTGTACATGTACTGTACAGTAAAATTCTATAGAAAGTGAAAGTGGCACCTACATGTAGTCAATCTGCAAGAAGCAATATAAGCTTTATAATAAGCTAAATAGAAAGTATAGTGCAAAGCTACTCGGCATTACCGCGGTCAGCCGACCTCGGCCCGAGGTCGTCGGCCCGAGCTAGAACCGCCGTCAACCCGCCGAGCTCGGCCCGATCTCGGCGGACCGAGCTCGGGCCGAGCTCGGCTTTGCCACTGGGATTTTATTATTTTAGACAATCTGTTTTAACAAAAAATAAGTTTTATTAATTTTCCAATGGTTATTGTTTTAAATTTTGTCAACAATTTCCGGTTTGCTTTTTTGTTTGATAATTGACGGGTAAATGTTTAAATATATTAAGCTGAAATATAGATCAGACTTGTGAAATATTGCTATAATAAATATTATCGAATTGAAATATTTATCAAGACTCATTCTCTGATTTTATTTCATTTCTTGTAAGTCTTGCATTCTCTGTTGATGTTTACGAGTATGAACCATTGAATTTCCCATACTACGGTCTTATTTATAACTGTGTTTACAGGCCACTTCATCAATTTTTATCGCCATAATTTCCTGTTAACTCTAACAATAACAATTGTCCCGGGAGCTCAGGCACTCCAGCCATTGTTGATTGATCGTTTCTTTGGTAACGAGATTTGCCTTGCCTTGTGGGTTCAAAATACTTCAGTTTTTCTGAACATTCTGTAGTTGAAATCTGAATGCAGGCATGGTTTTAAATTTCTGACTTTTGAGCCTAACGGCCCGGAA
>NIVC01000665.1:212500-215000 GCA_002269645.1 Macrostomum lignano
CCGACAGGAAGGCAGAGACTGGGACGGTTACTAAGACAGAAGCTACTCAAGCTGAGTTCGCCATCCCAGACAGCGTGACAGGCAGCTCCTAGCCGGTGTCGCCTGTCAGTCACGGTCTTCACAACTGTTTTCTGGTTGAGTGGCCTCAAACTCAAGCTCAGTGCGGAATGCAGTCGTGTTGCAACGATTCATGTTCGACAGAGCGTGAAATTAGCATAAGGGAGGCTAAAAGCGAGGGTAGCAAGTGATGCAGCAGTCCGATCAAGTTTCCACCCTAATTTTTTGGCTACCGAGTCAAGCCACACTGAAATATTCCCCTAGCGATCCCAACGCCTTTCTCAAATTATTTTCTGCCAGCATAATCTCATTAGTTATGCCGCGGTTGGGTGCCGCATTCCAATGAAGCGGTATTCGCTAGTTGGACAATTTCTGCTTCCGTTTTCTGTTTCTGCAATTCTCTGAAAATAATGCTGGTGAGTTGCTAAGCAACATGGCAGTGCAGCATTGGAGGGCAGAGATTTGAATAATCCTACATCAGTAAAAGAAAAAGCTTGCAGAGATCTTTACAATTGCTGACAAAGACAGCTTTTGCTCCTAGCATTTTTTGCAGAGCTTGGCGTTCTTGCAATAAAACTGGAAACTGGAAATAAAAAAGTAAAAGTCTGGAAACATCCTCTATAACCAACCAGGAAGCATGCTCAATGACCGAGAAATTTATACTGTATGACAAGTCGACAAACGATATGACCCATTGAGAAACACTCTCATGACACATTAGGAAACACTCTCATTGCCCATTAGGAAACACTCTCATGACCCATTAGGAAACACTCTCTATGACCCATTAGGAAACACTTCTATGACCCATTAGGAAACACTCTCTATGACCCATTAGGAAACACTCTCTGTGACCCATTAGGAAACACTCTCTATGACCCATTAGGAAACACTTCTATGACCCATTAGGAAACACTCTCTATGACCCATTAGGAAACACTCTCTATGACCCATTAGGAAACACTCTCATTGCCCATTAGGAAACACTCTCATGACCCATTAGGAAACACTCTCTATGACCCATTAGGAAACACTTCTATGACCCATTAGGAAACACTCTCTATGACCCATTAGGAAACACTCTCTGTGACCCATTAGGAAACACTCTCTATGACCCATTAGGAAACACTTCTATGACCCATTAGGAAACACTCTCTATGACCCATTAGGAAACACTCTCTATGACCCATTAGGAAACACTCTCATTGCCCATTAGGAAACACTCTCATGACCCATTAGGAAACACTCTCATGACACATTAGGAAACACTCTCAGTGCCCATTAGGAAACACCCTCATGACCCATTAGGAAACACTCTCTGTGACCCATTAGGAAACACTCTCTATGACCCATTAGGAAACACTTCTATGACCCATTAGGAAACACTCTCTATGACCCATTAGGAAACACTCTCTATGACCCATTAGGAAACACTCTCATTGCCCATTAGGAAACACTCTCATGACCCATTAGGAAACACTCTCTATGACCCATTAGGAAACACTCTCTATGACCCATTAGGAAACACTCTCTATGACCCATTAGGAAACACTCTCTGTGACCCATTAGGAAACATTCTCTATGACCCATTAGGAAACACTTCTATGACCCATTAGGAAACACTCTCTATGACCCATTAGGAAACACTCTCTATGACCCATTAGGAAACACTCTCATTGCCCATTAGGAAACACTCTCATGACCCATTAGGAAACACTCTCATGACACATTAGGAAACACTCTCAGTGCCCATTAGGAAACACCCTCATGACCCATTAGGAAACACTCTCTTGCCCATTAGGAAACACCCTCTATGACCCATTAGGAAACACTCTCTATGACCCATTAGGAAACACTCTCTATGACCCATTAGGAAACACTCTCATTGCCCATTAGGAAACACTCTCATGACCCATTAGGAAACACTCTCATGACACATTAGGAAACACTCTCAGTGCCCATTAGGAAACACCCTCATGACCCATTAGGAAACACTCTCATTGCCCATTAGGAAACACCCTCTATGACCCATTGAGAAACACTCTCATGACACATTAGGAAACACTCTCATTGCCCATTAGGAAACACTCTCATGACCCATTAGGAAACACTCTCATGACCCATTGAGAAACACTCTCATGACACATTAGGAAACACTCTCAGTGCCCATTAGGAAACACCCTCATGACCCATTAGGAAACACTCTCATTGCCCATTAGGAAACACCCTCTATGACCCATTGAGAAACACTCTCATGACACATTAGGAAACACTCTGATTGCCCATTAGGAAACACTCTCATGACCCATTAGGAAACACCCTCTATGACCCATTAGGAAACACTCTCATGACACATTAGGAAACACTCTCTGTGACCCATTAGGAAACACTCTCTATGACCCATTAGGAAACACTCTCTGTGACCCATTAGGAAACACTCTCT